>VMDO01009659.1:0-76081 GCA_007922755.1 Pedetes capensis
TCCGATCCCGTCAGATCTCGGAAGCTAAGCAGGGTCGGGCCTGGTTAGTACCTGGATGGGAGACCGCCTGGGAACACCAGAAGCTATAGGCTTGGGAGAAGGACCTGGCAACCCCCTCCCAAAAATCAATCTGCCATTGAAAACCCTATGAACAGCAGAGAAGCACTGACAATAGTGTTTCCCCTGTTGTACAGAGGGTTGCTATGAGTCGGATACCAACTCGACGGCACCTAACAACAACAACAACCTGTCTTTTGGTTATTAATTTGCTATTTGTTATTTTCAAGCTATTTGTGTCTTCACATCTATAATGAATCTCTTATGAATAGCAAATAATTGGGCCATGCATTTTTATCTCTAGCTGTCTTTCAATTGGAATTTAATATATTTACATTGAAAGTACTTTCTGATAAGGAGAGACTTCTGTTTTTATTTTGCTGGTTTTTTTTTTTTTCTCCTATAGCTTTTTGTCTTTCTCACATCACAGTCTGTGTTAGTCAACTTTTGTAGGGAAATGTTTACTTTCTTTTGGTATATATTCTATAGATAGGTCCTTTATGGTTACCATGGAGATTATACTTAACACTCTAGAGTTATATTTTGTGCTTCCATATGGATTTTTAAGATTGTTTTCTGCGATGTCACTGAGATTTTGATGGGGATTGCATATAGCCATTTTCATGATATTAATTCTGCCAATTCATGAACATGGGAAGTCTTTCCATCTTCTAGTGTCTTCTTTGATTTCCTTTGTATTTTATAGTTTTCATTGTAGAAATCTCTCACTTCTGCAGTTAGGTTTATAACTAGGGATTTTATTTATTTTCTGAGGCTATTATGAATGGGATTATTTTTCTGATGTCTTTCTCAGCATATTTCTTATTGACATATAGAAAAGCTACTGGTGTTTATATGTTGTGTCCTACTTTGCCAAAAGTGTTTATCATCTGTAAGAGTTTTCTGGGAGAGTTATTAACAGGGTCTTTCATATATAGGATCATATCATCTGCAAAGAGGGATAATTTGACTACCTCCTTTCCTATTTGTATCACCTGTCTTTCTCTTATTACTCTTAAGAATTCGAGCACTATATTGGATGTGAGTGGAGACAGTGGAACCCTTGCCTTGTTCCTGATTTTAGAAGAAATGCTTTCATTTTTTTCCCATTTAGTATAATACTGGCCATAGGTTTGCCATATGTGAGCTTTATTATGTTGAGGTATGTTCCTTCTAGTTTTCCTTAGGGCTTTTTATCATGAAAGAATGTTAAATTTTGTCAAAAGCTTTTTCTAAATTTATTGAAATAATCATGTGATTTTTATCCTTGAGTCTTTATAAGTGCTATGTTAATATTTATCAATTTTCATATGATGAACCATCATTTTATCTCATGAATGAAATCAATCATGGTATATGATATTTTATTGTGTTGTTGAATTCAATTTGAAAATATTGAGAATTTTTGCATCTACGCTTATCAGTAAAGTTAGTCTATAGTCTTTTTTGTTTTGGCTATAACTTGTTTTGATATCACAGTGTTACTGGCTTCAGAGAAAGAATTTGGTAGCAATCATTTCCTTTCTATTTTATGGAATAGTTTGAGGAGCATTGGTGTTAGTTCTTTAAAGGTCTGGTAGAAATCACCAGTGAATCCATCCTGGGCTTTTCTTTTTTGGTAGACTTACTTCTTCAATCTCATTTCTCAGTATAGATCTGTTTAAGTTGTTGATATATTTCTTTTTATATAGTAATTGTGCATTTGACTTGTTCCTGTTTTTCTAATACCTTCAGGTGTATCATTATTTATTTAAGATCTCTCTAATTTTTTATACCTAGCTACAAACTTCCATTTTAGAACTGCTTTTACTGAATCCCAAATGTTCTGGAAGATTGTGTTTTCATTTTTATTCTAGGAATTTTCCTATTTTTTCCCTGGTTTTTTCAATGACTCACCAATCATTTAAGTGTGTATTGTTCAGTTTCCATGTGTTTATATAGTTTGTATAGTTTTTCTTGCTATTGACCTCTTATTTTATTCCATTATGATCTAATAAGACATTCTTTCAATTTTTTTTTTTTCTGTATTTGTTAAGACTTGCTTCATGGCCTAAAATGTGATCTACTTGTAAAACTTTCATGAACTGCTGAGAATAATATGTATTTGACAACTACTGGATGGAATATTCTGTAGATATCTATTAAGTCTATTTGATTTATTATGCTATTTAACTCTGAAATTTCTTCTTTTACCTAGATAATCTATCCATTGATCAGAGGGGAATATTGATGGTCACCCACTATGATTACATATGGACCCATCTTTCCCTTTATGTCCAGTAGTGTATGTTTTATGAAATTAGGTGAGCCAACATTTGGTGCATATATATATTTATAATTGTTATATATTCTTGATAGATTCTTCCTTTTATTAACATGTAATGACTTTATCTCTTCTAATTTTGGCTTAAAGTCTACTTTATCAGATATGAATGTAGCTACTCCTACTTGCTTTACTCTTCTATTCGCTTGGTGTATCATTTTCCATCCCTTGACTTTCCATCTGTGCATGTCTTTGCCAGTGAGGTATGTTTCTTGAAGACAACAAACAGTTGGATCATGCTTTTTAAGTCAATCAGCCAGGTGGACTGGGAGGGGGCAAGGGCTGAGGCCCACTTGGTCTGGGCTAAGGTCTGAGCCCTCCCCAGGTTCTGTCCTGTTTCTGCCACATCTGGTTACCCTTAGCCAAATAGCCCAGTTCTGGTGTGGCCTTTTTCAGCCTGATTGGCCACCCAGAGCTATCCAATTGGTTATTAAGGAGAGTTCAGTGATTGGTCCAGCCTGCACCTAACCCCCCAATCATAACTGCACTTTTTCAAGCCCTCACATGGAGAGCTGCTCCTCCCAGCACGAGCTGCTCTCTGATTGATTGCACCTTGGTCTGCACCCCCACCTAGGGTGCATGTAAGCAGACCACTGACTACCCCAAGCATCCTTTCTTTTCTTTCTTCCTGACCACCTTAACTCAGTTGTTAAATCCTACACCTGACTTCGCCCCTTCGATTGTCCACACCTTCAGTGAAGCCGCCAAGAGGTAAGACTCTGACGTCAAGAAAGAAGACCTTCAGCGAGCCAAGAGCTCTCAATCCCCCTGTGCCAGGGAAGAGGAGAGAGGAGAAGACGTCTGGTGAGAGGCAATATCACCGGATCTTCAGCATAGCCAGTGAGGACGTCAGAGCTGTTTGTTACTCTGATACAGAGCTGTTATTCCATCGTAGCAGCAGTAACCTGTGCTGTCGGCTAGAAAGCATTAGGCTTTCCTGCAAAGGAGCAGCTTAATAAAGTTCCTGTTTGTTTTATACAAAAAGGCTCCCGAGGTTCTTCTTGGCACCACCGACCAGCTCTTGCTCACCCCCGAGGATCCCCGAGTGTACTGGTGTTGTGGTGAAGCTCTGTGGTCTTTTGCTGGGCCAGAGCAGATCCCAACACTTCTCTGCTATTCATAGGATTTTCAGTGGCTCAGTGTTTTGGAGGAATGGGTTGCCAGGTCCTTCTCCCAAGCCTACAGCACCTTGTGTTCCCAGGAGGTCTCCCATCCAAGTACTAATCAGACCTGACCCTGCTTAGCTTCTGAGATCTGATTGAATTGGATGCCACCATGGTACTGCTGTAGGCCATTTGAGTGTGTAGTATTCCTTTAAATATCATTTACAATGCTGATGATACTTAAAGGAGTCCTTAGTGGTCATGAATTCCTTTAGTTCATGCTTATCTTGGAAGGTTGAAATTGAAACTTTTCTCTTAAAGCTTTCATATCCTCTATTCTGTAGTCTTTGCATTTTAACTATAACATGATGTGGGGAGGTTTTTTTCTGGTCATGTTTACTTGAGTTTCTTAATGTCACCTATACTTGGATGTCCATATTGTTCTCTTGATTTGGGAAATTTTTTGCTGTATTTTCATTGAATATATCTTCTGTTTCTTAGTTTATATCTCAATTCTTTTTCTACCTCATGAGTTCTTGGATTTGGTGTCTTGATCGTGTCTTAAGAGTTCTTGATAACTGTGATCATGCTTTGGTTATTCTTTATTTCTGTCTGAATGTAATATTTCCTTGGCTTCAATCCCCGATATCTTTTCTTCTACTTAATCTAGCCTATTAATTATGCTTTAAACTGTGTTTTTATTTGACTCATTGAGTTTTCCATTTCCAGAGTTTTTTCTCCCTTTTTTCCTAGAATTTCAGTTTCCTTTCAAATCTTTTCTTTTTTTCTTGCTGCTGCTGCCTCCTCCTCTTCCTTCTTCCTCTTCTTCCTCCTCCTCCTCCTTCTTCTTCCTCATCCTCTTCCTCCTCCTCCTCCTCCCCCTCCTCTTCCTCTCTCTTTCTCTCTCTCTCTCTCTCTCTCTCTCTCTCTCTCTCTTTTGTAGTCCTGGGGGTTTAACCTAGGGCTTCACACATGCTTTCCAAGCATTGTACCACTGAGTTGCACCCCCAGGCTATTTACTGTTTTTTTGTTTTATTTTGTTTTATTGAGACAGGGTTTTCCTAAAAAATGCAGGCCTCAACACTTGCAATATTGAGTCAGTGGGATTATGGGTATGAGTCACTGTATTTGACTTCCTTTCAAATTTCTATTTATGTTGCTTGTCCAAGGCTTGAATTGACTTCCTTACTTCATTCATCTATTTGAATCCTTTTTGAAGTCTTTGATCATTTTAAAAACTTGACTTTTAAATCCTTGCCTTGCATTTCGACCATTTTGCTATATTTGGATTTGGTTGTTGTGGAATTATGAGCTTTTGGAAAAGTCATATTCCCTTTCTTTTTCATATTTCTTGTATTTCTAACTTTGCTATTTGTGCATCTGTTGGGATGGATATCTCTTTTAGTTTTTTTTTTAAATTTTACAAGATCTTCATAGTACACAGCCTTTTCTTGGGGGTCAAGTGCCTTACTACTACTCAAAGGAGAAAAAGCCAATAGCAATAACAAAAATATTTTTAAAACATACTTAAATGTTGTTATTGTTGTTAGGTGCCATCAAGTCCAACTCATAGTGACCCTTATAGGGTTTTCAATGGCTGATTATTTCAGGATTGCTTTAGGAGCACATTGCCAAGTCCTCCTCTAGTTTTTGTGGTGCTGGGCATTGAACCCAGGGCCTCAGAGTGCACAGCAGCACTCTACCTACTGAGCTAAATCCCAGCAATTGGAGATATCGACTATACTCACAATAAGGTTAGAAAAGAAAGGAACCAGGATACTTATAACCTAGGAGTTTACAAATTATTAAAGGTAACAGTATTAATAATTTGTAATAAAATGAATGGGTATGCAAAAAGGAAAAATGGATAAGCAGCAAGATAGAGAAGATAATTTGAAAAGTATTTGAGATGAAGGTATACATAATAATACTGAGGCAGAACCTAATAAAATCAATGCAGAGAAAGACAAAGCCTTTAAAAATAAGCCACCAGTCAGTATATCTTAGTTGCTGAGTAGAAAAGGATGAACCTTCCCCCAGGCTTGTCTTCTGTAGTTTACTTTGCATGTGTGTGTGTGTGTGTGTGTGTGTGTGTGTGTGTGTGCGCGCGTATGTGTGTTGGTGGGAGAGGTCTAGCCATTTTCCTCTCTGAACCCAACTTAGACCAGAAAGGGCTATCTGCAGGTTGTGCCCCATCCTTCTTTTCCTGCTGGCTTGATTTCTGTCAGTGTTGTTCTGTATTCAGGCCTGGTAATGCAGGGAGTACAGGAACTGCTCTGAAGCTACTCCTGCTGAGCTTAAGGACCCCCCTGGTTGGATGCTTTCTTGCACAAGAGCCACTCTGCTTGTGTGAGTTTGATGTGGGAAATTCTCAAGCAGATTGCTCTCTACCAAATCTCTCCACCCCTCTGAGCATGTACAAAGCGGTCAGGCCAAAGCAGTCTGTTCTCTGGTCAAGGAACAGGGCTCTGATTGATCCTGTGTTCCTTGGCCTTGCAGTTCTCTGTCCTGGTATCACCACTTATATTTACACATGGTTGGTCTCTCTCCTCTTACCAGTTTTTGTTGCAGCCCTCCTATTGTATTTGCCTTCAGCATCCCTCTGTGGCATGGTTCACAGCTCATCCTAATAGATCTGTGTCTATGAATTTAAGTCACAACAAGTTTCATGAGTCCACACTGATTCTCCGGGGAGTTGCTCACTTACCCAGTGGAATATGGGAGGCCAAACCTCTTTGGAGTTTTTAGGTATAAAAATGTAGTGTATTCTGTTCTTCCTGGACAAAAGATTTGTCAGTAAGACCTCTACTAAGATGATTCCCCTCCATGGCACCACTGAGCAAGCTAGGAAGTAGAGGGGGCCCATTCTTTGGCATCTGCTTGCTGTATGGGACACAGATCTCCCATCTTAAATTTTATTTTTGCAGACTGCCAGCTTGTGTACCTGTGGAGCTCCCCAAATCTTTACTTTTCTCTTTTGCTTGGAGCCTTACTTTGGGTATGCTCCCCCTCCCTACCATTTTGCACAGTGCTTTATATTAGAGTCTATTGTTTCTTTGATAAATCTAAAGTGCTGTATTTCTGGATTTCACCTGATCTTTCATTGTCTACTGTCATCCTTCCTTGCCATCTCTCCCTGCAGCCAAATACCTGATGTTTTGTTTCAGCTTCATAGAGATACAGGAAAGTGTTAGGTGGCACTTATCTGATATCTTTCAAATAATCCAGGAGTCCTTTTAAATCACAATAACAAAAGTCACTGGAAATTACATCTTTTAGTTCAATCTTTTCTGTCAGCATAATACCACTGAGAAATGCCTTATTTGAGGGTCTTATCTTCAACACAAACTTTTAACACTTAGCATCTGTTCTTACAGAAGATGAGAATCTCTCATTTTGTTGTTGTTGTTAGGTGCTGTATGGTCCAACTCATAGCAACCCTCATAGGGTTTTCAATAAAAGAATTTCTCATAAGCAGGTTTAATTAAAAATAGACTGAAATAATCCTCTTTCTGTTTTTAATGTAACAATATTATAACATCAATTGATACATTATGTGTCCCTGAACAGAAAGTAATATTCTTATAAATGCATTATTATTTTGTGTAAAAAAATGTAGTGTTAAAAAACAAACTTAGAGTAATATTTCCTTTCAGACTAATAATTTTTAAAAATGTTATTTTTTTAAATCATATACAAAATAGTTGACTTAGAAACCAATGTTACAGTAACAGTTGCTTTTATAATTGCCTATGTAGTTACTTTATTGAAATATGAGGTATATGTTCATAGGTTTTGGGTTACTATGTAATGCCCTTTCAGTTTAATCTGCAGGATAGATGTGCATGATTTTTGCAAAGTGAGTCTAGTGGTAATGAATCCTTGGCTTTTATTCAGGCATATCTTAATTTTACCCCCACTTTTTTTTTTTCTATACTGGGTCTCACTGTGTAGCCCACACTGATCTTGAACTCATAATACTCCTGCCTCCACCTCCAAAATGCTGAGATTACAGGTGTGCATCACCATGCCTGGCTTCTCCTTCACTTTTGAAGGACAATTTTACCAGATACTTGGGTCTTAATTTACAGTTTGTTTTTTCTTTTGTCATTTTGAATATAAAAGCCTATGCCTTCTGGTCTCCAAAGAATGTAATGAGAAATCTGTTGATAATTGGAGTGGAAAGTCCATCATATGTGATGAGTCACTTCTCTCTTGATGCTTTCAAGGTCTTATTTTTGCCAGGCATGTGGTGCACTCCTGTTATAATAGCACTCAGGATGCTGAGGCAGGAGGATTGACATGAGTTTGAGGATAGCTTGGTCCACATAGGGAGTTCCAGGCCAGCCTGAGTTACATAGTGAAACACTGTCTCAATTTTTTTTTATCTTTGTCTCTTGAAACTTTATCATCTGTTTTAGTGTGGATTTCTTTGTGTTCATCTTAAGAGTTCAGTTAGCTCCTTAGATATTTATATTCATGTCTTTCACCAAATTTTGTGAGCTTTCAGGCATTATTTCTTCAAATATTTACTATGCCTTTCTTTTTTTCCTCCTCGGATTCCCATAATGAATATACTTGTCCATTTGATATGTTCCTATAGGTGACTTAGGCAGTGCTCATTTTTCAGTGTTTTCTTTATTTTCCTTAGCTGATAATTTCCATTGTCATATTTTCAGGTTTGCTAATTCTATCTTCTGCATGCTTGAATCTACCTTTGAAATTCTTTAGTGAATTTTCCTTTCAATTATTATACTTTTCAGCTTGATAATTTCCTTTTGGTTTGTTTTTATATTTTATGTTACCTTATGGATATTTGCATTTAATTCATTTGTAATTCCTAGCCAATTAACTGAAAGAGATCCATGTTTGTGCCAAGAAAGTATATCCAACTGAATGTGGAAACTATCAAATGATATCATTAGTATCACACACAAGTAAAATTTTGCTAAAGATCATTCAAAAGTGACTGAAACAGTACATAGACAGGGAACTGCTAGAAAATCAAGCCAAATTCAGAAGAGAGCATGAAACCAGGGACACCAGTGCTCATGTCAAATGGATATTAACCAAAATCAGAGAATATCAGAAAGATGTCTGTTTTATCAATTATGCAAAGGCATTTGACTGTGTGGATCATAACAAATTATGGATAACACTGAAAAGAATGGGAATACCAGAGCACTTAATTGTACTCATGAGGCATCTGTGCATGGACCGGGAGGCAGTTGTCTGAACAGAACAAGGAAACACAGCCTGGTTTAAAGTTGAGAAAGGTGTGTGTCAAGTCTGTATCCTTTCAGCATATCTCTTCAATCTCTATGCTGAGCAAATAATCCAAGAAGCTGGAATTTATGAAGAAGAACATGGCATCAAGATTGTAGGAAGACTTATTAACACCCTGCTATAAGCAAATGACAGAACTTTGCTTTCTGACAGTTAAGAGGACTTGAAATATTTACTCATGAAAATCAAAGAACATGGCCTTCAGTATAGGTTGCATCTCAACATCAAGAAAACAAAAATCCTTACAACTGGGTCAGAAAACAACTTCATGATAAATGGAGAAGGGATTGAGGTTATCCAAGATTTTGCTTTACTTTGTTCTACAATCAACATTCATGGAGGCAGCAGTCAAGAAATAAAAAGACACATTGCATTGGGAAAGGCTGTTGCAAAAGGCCTCCTTAAAGTGTTGAAAAGTAAAGATGTCACATTGAAGACCAAGGTGCACCTGATTCATGCCATGATATTTTGAGTCACATTATATGGTTGTGAGAGGTAGACATTGAATAAGGGATACAGGAGAAGAATCTGTTTTTAAATTATGGTGCTGAAGACAAATATTAAATATGCCATGGACTGCCAAAAGAAAGAACAGATCCATCTTAGAAAAAGTGCAACCAGAGTATTCCTTGGAAGCAAGAATGGCTAGACTGCATCTTACATATTTTGGACATGGTAAAAGAGACCAATTACTGGAGAAGGGCATCATTTTTGGGAGATTGGTGGGTCAATGAATTAAAGGAAGACCCTCAACTAGATGGATTGACATAATGACTGGAACAATGGTTTTAAAAATAAAAGATCTCATGCATGGCACAGAGTCAGAGAGTGTTTTGTTCTCTTGTACATAGGGTGGCTATGAGTTAGATTCAACTCAATGACTTCTAACAACAACAATTTTTATGAATTTTTAACATCTTTAACTTTTTAGCATATTTAACATAGTTGTTTTAATGTCTTTGCCTAGTAGATTTGCCATCATTCTTTTTTTCCTTTGAATTAACTAAATTTACTGTGTTTTCTATGACTTGTGATTTTTTTTTAAACTGGACATATGAATCTAATGATATAATGATTCTGTAAATCAGATTCTATCTTTTCCCCATGGTTTTCTATATTTGGTTTTAGGTTTAAAAAATTATTTCAGACTATGTGACAAGGATCATACTGAAATGTAACTCAGGGTCTTCTCAGATCTTTTCCAATCTGTGCCTTTCCTTCACTCAGTATGCATGACCATTTTCTGATTATCCCCATATATGCATTTGCATTTCAATCTTAGTCTTTAGTGTCTCGTTTCCAAAAGAGGGGAAAGAGAAAAATGAAGTATACCACTCCTTTAAATTCCCTAGCAGTCTCTGCACCCAAGAAGAAGGGGCTGCCAACAATGAGGTTAATACAGCATTGGTGGCCCCCTACCTCTTTCTCAGCACCTCTGTAATCAGAAGTATCAATTCATGATGAGAGCACAAATCTATATTTTGAGGGCAGGATGTTTCTTGCCCACTTTGGTTTCAGCTGGTTGACTGTGAGCTGCTCTGAAAGGTGTGTACTGTTGCCCACCTAGGCTGAGGCTGAATAATGGTACCTGCAACTGTACTAACAGCTGAAATGGACCAAATTAAGTGTAGTTTATCATCTTAAGCCTTTACCTTCAATAGACTCTAGAGTTCCAAATGCTTACATCAGACAGATTTTTACCACTACAATTTCTGCATAGGTTGAGACAGATTCCTGGTACTTCCTATTCTGTCACCTTGCCACAATCCTCTCCTTCTTTGCCTTTTTTCATATCAACTACTTATATTATTTCATTTTTCTCTTTTATTAACTTATTAATAATATTTTTCTTTGATTTTTTTTTTCTCCAAACAGCTATCCTTTAAGTGGGTATTTTTTTTTTTTTTTTAGTGTCATCATTTTTGGTCTTTTGGCCTATTTACTTGCTTTTTAAAAATTGAATGTTACACATAACATTAGAAAAACAGTGATAATTTGAGGGTGTTCATGATGTTATTTTCCTCCAGAGAGAATTTTTTTTTTTCTTCTGGTAGGTAGTTAGCGTAAGGGCTTCTTTGCAGCTGAGTTTCAGTCCAAAGACTGGTTTGTTTCTACTTTATGCTTATTTCAAGAATATTGTTGTTGTTAGGTGCTGTCCAGTCGGTGTCTGATAGTGACCCAATGTACAACAGATGAAACACTATTATCATGCTTCTTTGCTAGTCATAGGGTTTTCAATGGCTGATTTTTTTTTTTTGTTGTTGTTGTTGTTTGTTTTTGTTTTTGTTTTTGTTTTTTTGGAGTGGGTTGCTGGGTCCTTCTCCCAAGCCTACAGTACCTGATGTTCCCAGGTGATCTTCCATCAAAGTACTAACCAGTCCTGACCTTGCTTAGCTTCCAAGATCTGACGGGATCCAATGGCACAGTGCTATAGCTGCAGGCTTCAAGAATGTATACCCTCAGAAATCCCAGATGAAATCGTTTCCTTCTCAGCAGGCTCTGAAGTATATTTTTGTACCCTTAACCCAATAAGTCTACCTAAAGTTCCATACAATTGTTGTACTTCTTTTTCTTTTCTTTTTTCTTTTTCTTTTTTTTAATTGCTGAGGATTGAACCCAGGGCCTTGCACTTGGTAGGCATGTGCTCCCACTGAGCTATTCTCCATTTTCCAGTTCTTTTTAATCAGTACTTTCTGTTAACTTTCACTGCTCTTGACTACCAATTATATAATGGAAAATACTTTGAAGACAAAAATCACCAAATGTCAAGCTTACCTCTCTTGGTTTCACTTCTGTCTAGTATCTTGGTCCCCCAAACATTCTCTGCTTTGATTATTCTCAAATAGAAATTTAAAAAATATCTAACCTTGTTTTACTAGTTGTACTCAACAGGAGTATTGGTCTGGTATGACCTTATCTACAATAGTTGTAAGCAGACATTCTGTAGTATATTTTTGAAAGGTGAACGAAGCATTAAACTTGGTACTATCTGTTCTC
This sequence comes from Pedetes capensis, assembly GCA_007922755.1. Lineage (NCBI taxonomy): Eukaryota > Metazoa > Chordata > Mammalia > Rodentia > Pedetidae > Pedetes > Pedetes capensis. The sequence continues at coordinate 11,767 of VMDO01009659.1, forward strand.
CCATTCTGAATAACTCCCAGCAGTATACTATTATGTTTGAACTATTAATCACTTAGATCCTTAAACGTCACAAATCCTATTTTTAAGCATGACATGTCATCAGTTTTATGTCCCAAATAAAATATAAAATGTTACAAATACTAGGGTTTATTACTCACACATACTTAAGGCACTAAGAGAAAATCCTATTTTTAAAATTTAGCTTTTTTTGTTAAAAAAAAAGTCATCCAGCTCTTCTAGAAATTTAAGAATTATTTTAATTATTTATTAATGGAAGGCTTTCATTTTAATATTAGAAAGTATTTGTACTTCTATCTGCTTAAACTTAGAGGGCACACCAAGTGCTTTATAGTTATCAGCCACAAAATCATTACACTTCATAAAATTACAGGAGCTAACTTTTATTGATCATCTGCTCTATACCAGGCATTATACCAGAGGGCTTATATATGTAATTTTATTTAATTCTCATAATAATCCTAATTGATAGAACTATAGTACCCATTTTATAGTTGATAAAACTGATTATAAGGAAAACGGAGCATAGTGATAATATAGTGATAAACCCAAATGTGTGTGACTCTATAATCTATGCCATTTCTAATTGTACCAAACTTCTTTCTTATATAAAGATTTGAAAGTGCCCTATAGCTTAATGATTGATGACTTGATAACCTGTAATCCAAGAAAGCTATTATTTTCCTTTTTTCCCACTGATTTTCACAAATCAGAGTGACATTTGATCTAGCTCGAATGACTAACATACTCCCAATTTATTGGGAAGATGATTTATCCAAATTAAGAACTCTTAAGATTATTATGCATTAACCGCAAAAGAAGTCTACAGTATAGCACAACAACAAAAAGGAACATGTAAAAGTAGCATCAATTGCCCATTTCCCATTTTCTGACTCCAGGCTTCAGGGAAGAATACTTTCACATACTTAGTCATGATTTTCTCTGAGATAGATATGATTTACACCAAACATTGTATTAATAAATCTTACAGGACTATGACTTTGCTCTTTTAAAATCCATCTCCATTTTAGCAGGTGTACAGAAGAGTTGTGTCTTGGGAGGTATAACACTTTTTTAAATGTTCAAGCTGCCATATTTTAGGAAAGTATCTTTTTCTCATTAGTCCCTACACAAAGTATGATGTTTGTGTGTGAGAGAGAGAGAGTGAAAGCTGGGCACAGTGGCACACACCTGTAATCCCAGCAATTTGGGAGGCAGAGGTAGGAGGATGTGAATTTGAGGTAAGGCTGCTGCGTAACTTAGAAATACCCCAACTCAAAAAATTTTAAAAAATGGGCTGGGGGTACAGCAAAGCAGCACAAGGCTCTGGGTTCAACCCCCAGTTACCACAAAAACAATACAAAGCAAATGGATAAATGTTTAAATTTTCAAAAAATTATTACAGTGAAAGATACATTGCCATTAATTCCCCCCAAAATACTCCCTATGGCTCCGACTACACTCATCACACTGTTCTTGTCACTTTCTGAAGCAGTTCTGGAAGTCCTCTTTCATGAGTGTCTTCAGTTTAATCCTCTATCATGACAACACTCTGTGTCATATATTGCTTCTGGTTCGGCAATTTCTGTCAAATAAAAACATTACAGTGTGTCCTTATCCACCAGATCTGGCACTGTATGACTTCTGGCTCTTCCCCAAAGTACAAATTATTGTGAAACGTAAATGTTTTGAATCGACTCAGGACATCGAAGCAGCCACAACAGCAAAACTGATGATACCAAAGAAAACTTCCAGAACTGCTTCAGAAAGTGGCAAGAATGATGGGTAAGTGTATTTGAAACCAAGGGAATATTTTGGTGGAGACTAATGGCAATGTGTCTTTTACATTTTTAAATTAAAAAAATTTTTTAAATATTTACCTTTTTTTTTTTTTTTTTGTACTGGGAGTTGAACCCAGGGCCTCGCGCCATGCTTTGCGAGTGCTGGACTACTGAGCTGCGCCCCCAGCCCATTTTATTTTTTACTTTTTGAGACAGGGTCTTGCTAAGTTATGCACACTGCCTCTGTTCTCGAACTTGCGATCCTCCTGCCTCTGCCTCCCAAGACACTGGGATCATAGGCATGCGCCACCACGCCCATCTCACCGTATCTTTTGATCGTACCTTGTAGTTCAAAGTTGTTTTCTACCAACACTCAAGAAAAGGGAAATGATGCTATAATTAATATTGACTCAGCTACTTTAAAATATTACTGGTGATGGAAGAGAAATGTTGCAGTTTCAGCTAATGAGCAAATTGGTTTTAGACTTATCCTCCCATTGTAAAGTACTATAAAATGGACAAAATATGAAGCAACTATCTTCAGGCATTAGCAATAAATAGTATAGGGCTATAATTCTTCACAAAGTGGTGGGGGTAATACACAGATAAACCCTGTGTACAGTTTACAAAGCAGACACCAATCATATCATTTAGCTAAAAAGCCAGAGATCAGTGTTCAGAATTGAGGAATGATGAGGAAATTTGTGAGGCAAGACTCCAGAAAAGAGGAAATTTGTACAAAGAGAGACTTGCAAGTCTTTTTGGGGGGGTCTCCTTTGGGTCTTTGATGGATGCAAGTAGACCAAAGCCTAATAATGAGCCACCACTGTGAGACTAAGAGCTGCATGGAGGTGCTAGAGGTTTCACAGTTTTAAGAAATACTGGAATTCTGACTTAACCAATTGAAAGCAACTTCACTGGAAATATGTATGAAACTCCAGAAATGATTTAAGAGTAAGGAACACTTCCTAAGAGTATATACATAAGTGAAATAGATATTCCTTTAAAAATCATAAAACCAAGCTTGACAGGACTAAAAGGAAACACCACTAAATCCCATGATAGAACATAACTCAATACTCCTTAAAGGAAGACATAGCCCAGATTCCTTACTATGTAACATTTACAGTGTCTACCATATAATAACTCATTGCTAGGTATGCAAAGTAGAAAATTATGTTTTCTAATGAATATAAAAAGGCACTAATTGTAACAGATGCTAATGTGACCCCGTTGTTGAAATAGGCAGATAAGAACTTTAGAGCAGCTGTTATAAAAACCTTCAAGAATTTAAAGGAAGAGATGAACATAATGATAGACTACATAGAGATTCTCAGGAAAAATAGAAGCTATTTGGTTTTTTTTTTAAATCCAAATATAATCTAGAATTTCATTTCAGATTTTGTAGAGAAATATAAAATCTTAAATGAAAAATTTACTAGATAGGCTTAGAATATTGGACACTGCATAATAAAAGGTCAGTGGACTTAAGTACAGATCAATAGAAATCCAATATAAACAAAAATATTGCAAAAATGAATGGCCTCAGTGATTTGTGGAACAAAATCAAATAGTCTAAAATATGCGCAATAGGAACATAGGGAAGAACATGGTCTGCAGATCCAAAATCTCAGTGAACTCCAAAAACAAAAAATCAGTACCCAAGTACATCACAGCATGGCCAAATTACTAAAAATTGATGAGGAAGAGAAACATCTTTAAAATACTCAGAAAAAATGACATGAAAGAACCAAAAACTAATATGAATTATGACTGGCTTCAAATCAGAAACAATAATGCCAAAGGATAATGCACCATCTTTTAGCTGAAAAAATTAAAACTCTCAACACAAAATATTATAGCCAGCACAAATAGTCCTTAAATGGGAATAAGGTAAAGACATTTTAAATAAATGAAAATTAGAGAACTCAGCACCGGCACATCTATATTACAAGAAAAGTTAAGAGATGTTTTTCAGGTAGAAAAATGAAACCAGACGAGAACATTGATATACAAGACGTGATCAAAAGATATGGTGAGTATATTCTCACTCATATGTGGGAGCTATATCTTATTTAAAGGAAGAAAAAGTCCTATACATAAGTTGATATATAAAAATGCACAGTTAAACTTAGCAAAGAAGGGACAATATGAAGAGTAGAAAGAAGGAGGGAGGGAACTAGCAAAGGGAAGGGAAGATTGCAGAAAGTGGGATGGGGAGGAGAAACAACATTGAGAGATAAGGGGGAGAGGATAATCTCAATGTGAACAATGCAACTTTATGAGTACATGGGAAAAATAGGAAAATATAACCCAAATATGCATGAGTTTTACTACATATTAGTCAAAAGTTTTCATAAACCTTCTAAGTTGATAAAAGTATAACTGAAAGTGATGTCATAGTTGCATAATGGAAAAAGCCCAAAGCTGTTTTACTCTGTACCCCACCAACATTAACCAGTAAAGGGGGAAAAACATAGAAAAAAATATGGTGAAGGTTTAAATGTGAATTTTTTTATTAAAGTAAAAAACATATTGCCATTAATCCTCCTCAAAATACACCCCTTGGTTTCCAGCACACTTATGCCATTGTTATGCCACTTTTTGAAGCAGTTGTGGAAGTCCTCATTTGTGCATTAACCTTTTTTTTTTCTTCTTCAGTACTTGGGGGTTGAGCCCAGGGCCTTGCATATACTTTGCTACTGTTCTACCACTGGGCTGCACTCCCTTGCCCATTACTTTTTTTTTTTTTTTTTTTTTAATCTTGAGACAAGGTCTCACTAAATTATGCAGATTACCTCTGGCCTTGAACCTGCAATCGTCCTGCCTCTGCCTCCCTAGTCGCTGAAATATAGGCATATGCTACCATGTCTGGCTTGCGTCTTATCTTTAGTTGCACTATCATGGCTGCCTCCATGTCCCAAATTGATGAAAAATATTTACCTTTCATGGTCATTTTGTTATTCCAAAAATGGAAAAAAATCAGGATAATTTGCCATCATATTCACTACAGTGAGAATACAATATCTCTTCTGTGATGTTCCTCCTAAAAAAATGCATATCCTGGCCAGGGCACACCTATAACCCAGTGATTTAGGATGCTGAGGCAAGAGGATCATAAGTTCTAGGCCAGAGGCAGCCTGTGTAACTTAGCAAGATCCTGGCCCAAAATAAAAAGTAGAACAGGGGTTGGGAGTATAGCTCAGTGGTAGAGCACTTGTGTAACATGTGCAAGGCCCTGGGTTCAACCCCCAGTATCACACATGCATGAAAAAAAATTGCATAACCTGAATTTATCTATGAAGAAGCATCAGTTGAACCCAAGTTGAGGGACATATATAATAACTAGCCCATACTCTTCAAAAACACAAAGTTCATGTAAGAGACAAGATGACTGAAGAACTGTTATAAAGGAGACTAAAGAGATGTATGGAAGAAGGATCCAGCAACCCACTCCCCAAAAATCAATCTGCCATTGAAAGCCCTATGAACAGCAGAGAAGCAGTAACAATACTGTTTCACCTGTTCTAAGTAGGGTCGCCATGAGTCTGAAACTGACTTGACCGTACCTAACAACAGCAACAACAACAGAGATGTAACAACTATATGCATCAAGAAATGGATCTCTGGGATATGAGAACAGTATTAGAACAACTGAAACTTTAGTGTTTAAGTAGAAGTAATGTTATCAGTGTAATTTCATGATTTTCATGGATCATGGCTTTGTAGTCAATAAGCACTAAAGTATTCAAAGGTGTGCTGGCAACTTCTTACCTTGAAATATTTCAGAAAAAAGTGACCTTTGATCTGTACTTGAAACTTTCTACAACTTTGAGATTGTTTTAAAAATAGAACATTTCACTTAATTTTCAAAGCTCTAGAGTCTTTACTGTCCATACCTTCTCTAGGTAGAATCCATGTGGTATGGAAGTCTATTGCTTTGGTCACAGAAATGCTCCTTTTAATTCTTTGTCTTTAGTACATTATTTTGGCTTTGAAAATTCAGGTAACCCCTCCAAGCTAATTATTACTGTGGCAAAAAAGCCACTCATTTTTCTTTACTCATTGTGGCATAAAAGCCACCCAAGATTGCTTCTCTGGCCCCATGTTGAATGGTATGAAGACGAGTATGTCTTCTGAACATTCTCATGTTGGCATCCCTAACTACTTTGGCCATTGGCACAAAGCCACTTGGAATGTCAATTGTGCCATCTGATAATGCTATAAAAAGATCTATAGTTACTGCTCTCCAGCCATCTGTGCCTTCCCTTGGCATGATCCTATTGAGTAGTTTGTCTTTCATTGGCAAGTTTTTGTAGGGTGGCTTACATCTGCTGTTCCTGGGCACTTGCTTGGTGATCAAGTTGACACAGAATTGCTTCCTTGGCACTTTTTTATATAGAGGAGTTTTATACCTGCTGGCTTCTGAAACTAGAATTACCATTTAATACATACACTATAATTGCAACTTAAAATATTATAAATATATACCTTTTCAGACTCTATTCACTCAAAGCTAGCTTAGACTTTCAAGTTTAAATTTTCCCAGTGAAAAGTCTCCACTTAGAAACATCGACTAATAAATGAAATATATCTCTTTTAAGATGGCGAATTGAGTGCACACATTAAATCTCTCTCTACTGTGCTAAATCTGTAGAAATGATGGAAGATGGATGTGTACGTGTCTGTATTTGTTAAATTTGTAACTGGAATTCAAAACAAGAATACTTGATAGACCAGAGATTGTGAAAATATACTGAAAACTGTAAGACAGACAGAATGAGATTTAAGAAAGAAGGAAAACAGATACCAAAATGTTAAGAAGAAAAGACTAATACCAAAGTTGGAAAAACACCAAAAATTCTCCATGCCCTCAGGTAGATCATACTGGGAATAGGAAAGCGTTACTGGGCAAGCAAGAATGAGTACCTGGGATGCTATCAAAACAGTAGCATGAGTGGAGAAAAGTCAGAATAAGTAGATACTGGCTAAATCCTGAGTATTTTAGAAAAATAAGTTGATATGAGTATGTTAAGAATTTAAGAATAGTCAGAAGAATAGAAATGGATCAAATTTGTTCTCTTTCCCTCCACCAAATTTACCTGCTGAAGTCCTAACCCCCAATGTATTTGGAGACAGAACCTTTAAAGAGGTAATAAAATCTTAATAATGAGGACATTAGGATGGGTTTTTCATTCAATATGCTTGATGTCTTTATAAGTAGAAGAGATACCAAGGAGATATGTGCACAGAAGAAAGGTCATTGAAGACACAACAGGAAGGTGGCCATCTGCAAGCCAAAGAGACCTCAGTAAAAAACAAACCTGTTAATTGCTTGATGTTAGACATCCAACACATAGAACGGTGAGAAAATAATTTTCTGTTAAGCCACTCTGCTTGCAGTCTTTTGTTAGGGCAGCCTTAGCTGATTAACCCAAATGGTGTAACTTTAGAACCAGTAAATAGAAAAAACACAGCAATGAAAATTGATAAATTTTAAAAAAGCAAATAGGAAAGAATCAAAGGAAATAATTAAAGATGTGGTAAATAGGAAAGACAAAATAAACTGGTAGTAATGTTTAAAGGTACTAGTAACAATAGTGAGAGGGACAGAAGAAAAAAAGACATTAGGATGCTCCCTTCAACCTCTCAGAAGAGCACTAATTCCTTAATGAGGGTGGATCCCTCATGACTTAATCTCTTCCCCACAGACCTTACCTCTTATGTGATCACCTCAGGGGTTTAAGTTCCAACATAGCAAGTCTGAGGGACACATGCATTCGAACCATAGCATATATATATATAGCTATATGAACACATACTGCCAAATATCAGAAAAAAATATATGAAGGTGAAAAGATCAAAAGAGAAAGAAAGTGAAGTACTGTTAAAATATGTCCACATATCCTTTGATGTGCCTCTTTTTCAAAAGGTGATACCTCATTCTCTCATCTCCTTGAATTTGGGCTGGATTTTAGTAACTTGCTTCTAATTAATAGAATATGGTAGAAGTTACAGTATGTAAATTCTACAAATAGGTAGCAAAAGGTAGGATGGCTGCTTCCTTGCCCCCTTTCTCTTGGCTTAGTTGCTCCAGGGGAAGTTAGCAGCCATGTCATGCTCACACCAAGGCACCTCTACAGAGAGGTCTGGGGAGTCAGAAACTGATGTGTCCTATGAACAGCTGGAAGGAAAATAAGGTGTCCATCTGAAGGCCATGTGAATGAGCCATCTACAAGTAGATTCTTCATCTCTAAACTTTCAGATGATTCCAGCTCTGGCAAATATCTTGACTACAACCTCATGAGATCCTGAATCAGAGTCACCCAGTTAAGGCTTCCTAGATTCCTACCCCTCAGAAATTGTGGGATAGTAAGTGTTTATTGTTTTAAGCTGCTCAACTTGAGGGCTATTTTGTTATGCAGCAACAGGTCACTAAAACTGAGATACTTGATATAGTTGATAATAGAAGCAATTCATTAAGTAGACACATCAGTATTCATTTAGTCAAATAGCTCTAAAAATTTTTTTTAAAGAAAAGCTTTCAAAGAAAAATTGAAAAATCCAATCATAGTACAGGATTTTAATATACCCCTCTCAGAAAATTATAGATAAAGAAGGAAAAAAATAAGTATTGAGGATTGAATAACATAATTATTAAACTTGAGCTAATCAAGATACATGTGTATTTTATAGTGTACATTATTAATAAAATCACACAATCTATCATAAATAGTAATTATATTTAACACATCAAGGAAATCTCAACAAATTCAAAAAGGTTGCTGTGATGGAGACCATAGTCAGTGACTTCTATGCAATGAAAGTAAAGACTAACAAAAGATTGCCCTTCTATATACAGAAAAATATTCCCACAAAAAGACATGCAAGTAGAAGAGAGGCCATTAGTGGAGGGGTTGGAGGGGGGAGGGGCACAAGAGGGTAACGGGGAGGTTATCTGTACAATGTACAATGAAATGCATGTATGGAAATGTCACAAATGCATGTCAGAATGAAACACATTAAGTTGTACATTAAAAATTTCCAATAAAAAATATTGCCCTTCTAAAAAATAACATGTGTGTTGATTTAAAAGCATTTTTTTCCACTGTACTAAGGATGGAACCCAAGGCCCTTTGCATGCTAGGCAAGTGCTCTACTATTGAGCTACATCTCCAGCCCTTAAAAGAGTACTTCTTTTTTCCTCCATCTTTTTGAAATTTTATTTCATTTGCATACAATGTAATGCATTTCATTATAGGATTTTCATACAATTTCATCTTGTACTTTGCACTTGTTCTCTCCCTCTTTATCTAGAAGGATGCTGTTCCCTTCCCCTTTCTGCTTGTCCCAACTCCTTCCCTGCTCCCTTCCAGATGAGTCCCCTTGTATTTTCCAATCTTAGATGCATTCAGTTATTAGAGAGAGAGAGAGAGAGAGAGAAAGAGAGAGGGAGAGAGAATGTGTGTGTGTATTCCTTTAAGGTAGACCTAGCTTCTATGTGGCATTTATCTTTTTGAGGCTGGATTATTTCTCTTAAAATGATAATCTTCAGATCCACTCATTTTCCTACAAATGCCATAATTTTCATTTATGGCTCAATAATATTCCATTGTATATATATACCACATTTTAAAATCCATTCATTTGTTGATGGACATCTTAGCTGATTCCATATCCTTACAATTGTGAACAGTGCTGCAATAAACATGGAACTACAGTGTCTGTGTGGTATGATGACAGACTCCTTTAGGTATATACCCAAGAGTGGAATAGCAGGATCATTATATGTAGTTCTATTTTTAGTTTTCTAAGTAACCTCCATGATGATTTCTGTAATGACTGTACTAGTTTACAGTCCAACCAGCAGTGTAAAAAGGTGCCTTTTTCTCTGCATGCTTGAACAGGATGAGAGAAATTAAGACAATGCGCCCACTCATAATAGCCCATCCCCAATAAAATATTTAGGAATTAATTTAAGGAACCTAAAGTCTTCCAGCCTGCAGTGGTAGCCCTGTGGCATCCGATCCCATCAGATCTCGGAAGCTAAGCAGGGTCGGGCCTGGTTAGTACCTGGATGGGAGACCGCCTGGGAACACCAGAAGCTGTAGGCTTGGAAGACAGACCTGGCAACCCCCTCCCAAAAATCAATCTGCCATTGAAAACCCTATGCACAGCAGAGAAGCACTGACAATAGTGTTTCCCCTGTTGTACAGAGGGTCGCTATGAGTCGGATACCGACTCGATGGCACCTAACCAGAACAACAACAAAAGTCTTCCACAATGAAAACTTCAAAACACTAAGAAATTAAAGACAACAGAAGATGGAAAGATCCCCCTTGCTCATGGATTAGCAAAATTAATGTTGTGAAAATGGCTGTACTATCAAAAGTAATCTACAGATTCAATGCAGTCCCCATCAAAGTTTCAATGGTATGCTTCACATAAATAGAAAATCAATCCTAAAATTCATACAGAAGCACAAAAGACTCCATATAGCCAAAACAATCCTAAGCAGCAAGAGCAACACAGGAGGTATCCCAATACCTGACATCAGACTATATTATAGGACCATTGTAACAAAAGCAGCTGGGTACTGGCACAAAAACAGACATAAAGATCAATGGAACAGAAGACACAAAAATAAACCCCTGCAGCTATAACCACCTGATTTTTGACAAAGGTGCCAAAAACATACCTTAGAGAAAAGATAGTCTCTTCAACAAATGGTGTTGAGGAAACTGGATATGCATATGTTGAAGAATGAAAGTGGATCCATATCTCTTGCCCTGCACAAAAATGAACTCAAAATGGATCAAAGATCTCAATCTAAAACAAGAAACTCTGAAATGACTAGAAGTAAATATAGGGCACACACTTTAACATATAGGCATAGCACTCTCTTAATGAGACTCTAACAGCCCAGGAAATAGTACCAAGAATTGACAAATGGGTTTCATTAAATTAAAAAGCTTTTGCACAACAAAGGAAACAATCAGTAGAGTAAAGGGAATGCCTACAGGTTGGGGCTGGGATTTAGCTCAGTGGGTAGAGGCGCTGCACTGCAGTCTTTGAGGTCCTGAGTTCAAGTCCCAGCACCACAAAAATGGGAGAATGGCCTGGCAATCCACTCCCAAGGCAATCCCGAAGCACTCAGCCATTGAAAACCCTATGAGGGTCGCTATGAGTCGGATACCGACTCGACGGCACCTAACAACATACCCTGAGGAGTTTCACATGTTCTGAATTCTATCAAATGCATGTCTTGGGAGATTTTTTTTCTTCCTGCATCCCTGAGGGGCTGAACCCAGGGCCTTGTGCATGCTAGGCAAGTGCTCTCCTACTGAGCTTAACCCCCTCACTCCCCTCAATTTTTGAGACAGAGTCTTGCTAAGTTGCTCAGGCAGCCACTGGCCTCAAACACTCAATCCTCCTGCCTCAACCTCTATTTTAGGGGTTAGCAAAATTTTTCTGTAAAAAGCCACATAGTAAATATCTTAGACTTTTCAGGCTGTATGGTCTGTGATAATATTACTCAACTCTGCTATGGCAGCATGAAAAAGCAGCCACAAATGATACATAGGTGAATGAGAATGACTGTGTTCTACTACAAAGTTTGTTTATGCACACCTTGGAATTGAATTTTATATAATTTTCTTTAATATTCTTACTTTAAATTTTTCCCAAACATTTAAAAATACAAAATTATAAAACCTTTAAGTTCACAAGCCACACAAAGACCCATAGTTGGTACTCGAGCCCATGTTGCTGACTGCTGGTTTATTTCATTGATTTCCATGTTAATCCATGTTAATCTTTATTCTCTCTTCTACTCACCTTTGGTTTAATGAGTTCCTGTAAGTTTGTAAGGTGAAAGCTTATATTATCAATTTAGATCTTTCTCCATTATTAGCGTAAGCATTTAAAGTTATAAAAATTCCTTATCAATACTGCTATAGCTGAATTTCATTTTCATGTTATGATTTCATTCATTCAATTCAAAATCAAAATATTGAATAAATATTGAATTGAATTTCACTCAATTCAAAATATTTTCTAATTTCCTTTGTGTTTTGGTTTTGAGCCACAGGCCATTTAAATTGTTGTTGTTGTTGTTTTTAGGTACCGTCGAGTCGGTATCGACTCATAGCGACCCTCATAGGGTTTTCAATGGCTGACTGTTTCGGGATTGCCTTGGGAGTGTATTGCCATGAGCTGGGAGTTAGCTCAGTTGGTAGAGTGCTGTGCTGAAGTCTCTGAGGTCTTGAGTTCAATTTCCAGCACCGCAAAAATGGGAGAAGGGCCTGGCAATCCACTCCCAAGGCAATCCCAAAACACTCAGCCATTGAAAATCCTGTGAGAGTTGCTATGAGTCCGATACCGACTCGATGGCACCTAACAACAAGGCCATTTAAAAGTATGCTCTTTAATACCAAGTATTTGGGGATTTTTTTTTTATGTACTTGGGGATTGAACTCTCAGGCCATTTTATTTTTTATTTTGAGACAGGGTCTTGCTAAGTTATGCAGGCTGCCTCTGGTTTCAAACTTGTGATCCTCTTGGCTCCACCTCTGGAGTTGCTGGCATTATAGGGTTGCACCACTGTACCTGGTGTATTTGGGGATTTTTCAGAGACATTTATATATTGATTTACAATTTAATTCATTTGTACACAAACTATGCTCTGTACTATTTACTTTTAAATTTTATTTAGAATTGTTTTATGGCCTAGCACACAGTCTTTTTTGCTGCATGTTCCATTTGTACTTGAAAGAATATATATTTTGCTCTTGCTGGATGGTATTCTATAAATGATAATTAGATCCACTTTGTTGATAATGTTGTCTTTTGTATCCCACTGATTTTGTTTGCTCTATCAATTCCTTTGGAGGTTGGTTTTTGGGGGTGGGGGGTCATTCTGACATGTTCTGACATTCTGACATGTGACATTTCCATATATGCATTTCAGTGTACATTGCTCACATAACCTCCCCCTTACCCTCTCATGACCCTCCTCCTCCATCTGCATCCCTCCACCAATGACCTCCTTTCTACTTCCATGTCTTTTTGTGGGAATATTTATCTATTTTTATCTATCCAATTTTGATTTAAGTCCAAACTTTTTTCTCTAGTGATCTATATTTTTTACATTCTCAGCAGTATTACATAAATGATCTAGTCTGTTTGCCTTATTGCCATCCTTTGGTATTATTATTATTATTATTATTATTATTATTATTAATTTCCCATACTAATAAAGTTGAGCTGTTTACATTGAGGTTGACCTCTCCCCTCTTCTTCCCTCCTCGTTGGCTCTCCTCCCCCTCCTGTCTTCTCCTATCATTGCTTCCTTTTGCTAGATCCCTCCCTTCTCCTTTCCACTCCTTAAATTGTCCCTTCTACACTAATTTTACATGAGATATTTATTTATTTATTTATTTATTTATTTATTTATGTTTTTGCTGTACTGGGGGTTGAACCCAGGGTCTCGTGCTTGCATGCTCTGCAGGTGCTGGACCACTGAACTGCACTCCCAGCCCATTTTTTTACTTTTTGAGACAGGGTCTTACTAAGTTATGCAGACTGCCTCTGGTCTCGAACTTACGATCCTCCTGCCTCCGCCTCCCAAGCCGCTGGGATTACAGGCATGCACCACCGTGCCTGGCTACATGAGTTTTTTTATTATGTTCCAATTTATGTATAGGATTATTTCCTTCTTTTAAGTTTGGTTCAGCTCCCACATATGAGTGAGAATATATGGTATTTCTCTTTTGCGGCTTGTGTTTGTTCACTTAAAATAATTTTCTCCAATTCCACCCATTTTGCTGTAAATGACATTCTTTCTTTCTTTTTTTATTGCTGAATAGTATTCCACTGTGTATATGTACCATGATTTTTTTATTCATTTTTCTATTGATGGGCACTTTGGTTGATTCTATATCCTTGCTATCGTGAAAAGTGCTGCACTGAACATGGAGATGCAGGTGTATCTGTGGTATGATGACTCATCTCCCTTTGGGTATAGTCCCAATAGTGGTATAACTGGGTCATATTGCAGATCTATTTTTAGTTTTTTGAGGTACCTCCATACTGATTTCCAAAGTGGTTGCCCATTTACAACTCCACCAGCAGTGTAAGAGGGTTCCCTTTTCTCAGCAACCATGCCAGAATTTGTTGTTGTTTGTTTTATTGATCTTGGCCATTCTTAATGGGGTAAGGTAGAATCTGAGAGTTGTTTTGATTTCCATTTCCCTTAATGGCTAGGGATGAGGCTGGGATTTAGCTCAGTTGGTAGAGCACCACTCTGCAATCTCTGAGGTCCTGGTTCAAATCCCAGCACCGCAAAAATGGGAGAAGGATGTGGCAATCCACTCCCAAGGCAATCCTGAAACAATCAGCCATTGAAAACCCTGTGAGGGTCGCTATGAGTTGGATACAATTTGACAGCACCTAACAACAACAACGGCTAGGGATATTGAGCACTTTTTCATGTGTTTCATGGCCTCACAAGCTTCTTCATTTGACAACTGTCTGTTCAGTTCCTTTGCCCACTGTGTATTGGGTTATTTGTTTTCTTTGGAATTGCTTTCTTGAGTTCTTTATAAATTCTGAAAATGTGCATCTATAGCCACCTGATTTTTGACAAAGGAGCAAAACAGATGAATTGGAGAAAGGATAGCCTTTTTAGTAAATAGTGCTGGGAAACTTGGATATCTGCTTGCAAAAAAATAAAAATAGACCCTCACCTTTCAGTATGCATGAGAGTTAACTCAAAGTGGATAGAAGACCTCAACATAAAATGAGAAACTTTAAAATTACTAGAAGAAAAGATAGACAATACACTCCAACATATAGGCATTAGGAAAGCACTTCCTTAATAGGACTCCAATTGCTCAAGAAATTGCAACAAGAATAGATAAATGGGATTACATGAAATTAAAAAAGCTTCTGTACAGCAAAGGAAATAATCAACAGAGTCAAGGAAGTCCCCACTGAATGGGAAAAAAATCTTTGCATCCTATATATCGGACAGAGAGGAAGGTTTAAACCTCAAGTTCACTGTAGATTTCACTTCTGTTTTCAGTTCTTTCAAATTTTGCTTCAAATATTTTGAAGCCATTGATCCTCTTTATCATGAAATATCCTTTTTTCTTTAATAATAATACTTTCTTTAATAATAGTATTCTGAAGTTTGCTTGTCTTTTATTATTATAGGCACAACTTTCTTTTGATTAGTATTTATAATATGTCTTTTCCATCCTTTTATTTCTAACATATCTTTGTCTTTAAGGTGGGTCTCCCACAGAAAAAATGTAGTTGATTCTTATTTTTTAATCCAGTGTGACAACCTCTGCTTTTTAGTTGGATTCATTAAACCATTTTGACTTAAACTATTATTATAGTTAGATTTAAGTCTGTGGTTTTTTGTCACATCTTTGTCTCCCCCACCCGTTTCCTCTTTTCTTTTTAATTACATGAGGATGTTTTCTTTTTGGTATTCAAATTTATCTCTGTCTCATTACTTATACTGCATTGTTTTATTTGTGTGTAATCGTGAGTACAAACTTATTTTAGGATTTATAGAATACATCTTTAAGTTATGACCATCTGCTTTCGAGTAATACATTACTTCAGATATAATATCAGATCATGCCAACAGCATTTATTCATTCCTTCTGTCTTCTGTGTTATTGTTATTCATTTTATTTTTATAGGTCATATGTGCTATAATACACTCCTTTATCTTTTTTGTTCCTTTCTCTTCTCTCTCCCCCCACCCCACCCCAAATTCTGGAGCTCAAGCCCAGGGCTTTACATGTTAGGCAAGTGTTCTACAAATGAGCTATACCCTGAGGTTTTAATTTGTAATGAAAAAAGTCTTTTATAGTTACCCTACATGCTTACATATTTATCATTTTAGTAGTCTTTATTCTGTCATATTATTCTAAGTATTCATATGGTACATTTTCCTTTTTAACTTTACTAGTAATTTTTAATGTACAACTTAATGGGTCTCATGACATTTCCATACATGCATTTCATTGTACATTGCTCACATTAACTCTCCCTTACCCTTTTATGAAACTCCTCCTCCATCCCCTGCTTTGTATTTTCTTTTTTTGACTGAATAATATTTAGAAGTTTTTGTTGTGCTGGACTTTTAATAATATGGCCTATCAGCTTTTATTTGTCATTAGAAGTATTGGATGTTCATTTTTCAAAGATGGTTTGGCTTAATATACATTTCCTAGTTGATAGGTTTATTTTTTTACTTTCAATATCCAAAAAATGTGTTTCTGTTGTTTAGTTACTTTCACACTATCACATGATGTTGTTGTTAGGTGCCGTCGAGTCAGTATCCGACTCATAGCGACCCTCATGGGGTTTTCAATGGCTGACTGTTTCGGGATTGCCTTGGGAGTGGATTGCCAGGTCCTTCTCCCATTTTTGGGATGCTGGGAATTGAACTCGGGACCTCAGAGACTGCAGCGCAGCTCTCTACCAGCTGAGCTAAATCCCAGCCCTATCACATGATAAGTCTATAATTTATCTTCACTGTTCTGTATAAAATGAGTCTTTTTCCTCTGGCTGTTTTCAAGATTTTCTCTGTCACTAGTTTTCAGCACTTTGATTATGCTGTACCTTTGTGGTGTGTGTGCAGGTACTTATCCTATTTGTGGCTTATAGATCCTCTTTCATTTATAGTTTTTGTTATGTTTGAAAATTTTTGTTATTGTTCACCCTTCTCTTTTCATCTTCTAGGCCTCCAATTACACTTACATCACTTACTATTATCCCTCCCCTGGTCACTAAGACTATTCATTTTTTTTCATTATTTTTCCTGCTATAGCCTTAGGTTACTCTGTTTAATATTTTCCGTTAGTCATTGATGCCCTGTTCATTTCCTTTTCATTCTTTTTCTTATTCTCTGTTTCATTTTGGTTTGTTTCTCTTGAGGTCATTCATCTTTTATTCTGCTGTGTCAAATTTGCTCTTAATCTCAACAGTGAATTTTGCATTTTAGAAGTTGTATTTTCAATCTCTAGTTTAAGTTCTTTTAAGAATATAATTCAGAGTTGGGTGCAGTGGCACATGCCTGTAATCCAAGCAACTCAGGAGGTGGAGGCAGGAGGATCACAAGTTCAAGACCAGAGGCAGTCTGCTTAATTCAGTGAGACTCTGTCTCAAAAAGTATAAAAAAATGGGCTGGGCGTGCAGTTCAGTGGTCCAGCACTTGGAAATTATGCAAGTGCGAGGCCCTGGGTTCAACCCCAAGTACTGGAAAAAAAAAAGAAAAAATATATATATATACATATATACACACGTATATATCTATATACTTTTATATATCTACATATATATTTTATCCCCCACGTGTCTGTCAGTTTGCCGCACTGTGGGGGCTTGTGTGTTGTGATGAGGCTGAGAGCTCTGCCACTATAACCTCGGACATGAGTAAGGTTACCTATGGTGGACAGGTTTTCAGCTGAGCTTCCAGACTAAGACAGACTAGGGAGTAGGACCTGGCGAGCCACTCCCGAAGCAACTAGCCATTGAAAACCCTATGGATAGCAAAGAGACACTGTCAGATATAGTGCCTGAAAATGAGGCCCCCAGGTTGGAAGGCACTCAAAAGACTACTGGGGAAGAGTTGCCTCCTCCAAGTAGAGTCTACCGTGATGACAGAAATGGAGTGAAGCCCCAGGGTGCTCGACTTGCTGATGTGGCAAGACTCAAAATAAGGAGAAACAACTGTAAACATTCATTAATAATTGGAACATGGAATGTACATAGTATGAATCTAGGCAAATTAGAAATTGTTAAAAGAGAAATGGAGCACATAAGCATTGACATTCTAGGCATCAGTGAGCTAAAATGGACCGGCATAGGCCATTTTGAGTCAGACAATCATATGGTCTACTATGCTGGGAATGATAAACTAAAGAGAAATGGGGTTGCAGTCATCATCAAAAAAGACATTTCAAGATCTGTCATGAAATACAATGTTGTCAGTGATAGAATAATGTCCATATGCCTACAAGGAAGGCCAGTTAATATGACTATTATGCAAATATATACACCCACCACTAAGGCCACAAATGAAGAAAGGGAAGACTTCTATCAGCTTCTGCAATCTGAAATAGATCAAACATGCAATCAAGACATACTGATAATCACTGCTGACTGGAATGCAAAAGTTGGAAACAAAGAAGACGGCTCAATAGTTGGAAAATATGGTCTTGGTGACAGAAACGAAGCTGGAGATTGCATGATAGAATTTTGTCAGACCAATGACCTTTTCATTGCAAATACATTTTTTCAACATCATAAACGGAGACTATACACATGGACTTCACCAAACGGAACATACAGGAATCAAATTGACTACATATGTGGAAAGAGACGATGGAAAAGCTCTGTACAAAATGTCAAAACAAGACCAGGTGCTGACTGTGGATCAGACCATCAACTTCTCATATGCAAGTTCAAACTGAAGCTGAAGAAAATTAGAACCAGTATACAAGAGCCACGGTATGACCTTGAGTATATCCCACCTGAGTTCAGAGACCACCTGAAAAATAGGTTTAATGCATTAGACACAAATGATAGGAGACCAGACCAGTTGTGTCATGACATAAAAGATATCATTCAAGAAGGAAGCAGAAAGTTCTTAAAAAGACAAGAAAAAAAGAAAAGACCAAATTACATGTGCAAAGAGACACTGGACCTTGCCCTTGGACGTCGAGCAGCTAAAGCAAAAGGAAGACATGATGAAGTTAAGGAACTAAACAGAAGATTTCAGAAGGCAGCTCGAGAAGACAAAAACAAATATTATAATAACATGTGCAAGGAGCTGGAAGCAGAAAACCGAAAGGGAAGAACACGCTCTGTGTTTCTCAAGCTTAAGGAAGTGAAGAAACAATTCAAGCCTCGAGTGGCAGTAGTGAAAGATTCTACAGGGAAAATATTAAATGATGCAGGAAACATCAAAAGAAGATGGGAAGAATACACAGAGTCATTATACAAGAAAGAATTGGTAGATGACCAACCATTCCAAGAGGTTGCATACGAAGAGGAACCAATGGTGTTGAAGGATGAAATGGAAGCTGCCTTGAAAGAAGTGGCGAAACACAAGGCTCCAGGAATTGATGGGATACCAACAGAGATGTTTCAACAAACAGATGCAGCACTGGAGGTGTTAACATGTTTATGCCAATAGATTTGGAAAACAGCTACTTGGCCAACTGACTGGAAGAGATCCATATTTGCGCCTATTCCCAAAAAAGGGGATCTGACTGAATGTGCAAACTATTGGACAATATCATTAATATCACACGCCAGCAAAATTCTACTAAACATCATTCAGAAGCAACTGCAGCAGTATATAGACAGGGAATTACCGGAAAATCAAGTGGGATTCAGAAGAGGGTGGAGAACCAGGGACATCATTGCTAATGTCAGGTGGATATTAGCTGAAAGCAGAGAATATCAAAAAGATGCCTATCTATGTTTTATTGACTATGCAAAAGCATTTGATTGTGTGGATCATAACAAATTATGGATAACACTTTGGAAAATGGGAATACCAGAACACCTAATTGTGCTCATGAGAAATCTGTACATGAACCAGGAGGCAGTTGTTCAAACAGAACAAGGAAACACTGAGTGGTTTAAAATTGAGAAAGGTGTGTGTCAGGGCTGTATACTTTCACCCTATCTCTTCTATTTATATGCTGAGCAAATAATCCGAGAAACCAGACTTTATGAGGAAGAACGCGGCATCAAGATTGGAGGAAGACTCATTAACAACCTGTGTTATGCAGATGACACAACTCTGCTTGCTGAAAGTGAAGAGGATTTAAAACATTTACTGATGAAGATCAAAGATCACAACCTTCAATACAGGTTGCAACTAAACATCAACAAAACAAAAATCCTTATGACTGGGTCAGCACGCAACTTCACAATAAATGGAGAAAAGATTGAAGGTGTCCAAGATTTTGCTTTGCTTGGCTCTATAATCAACACCCATGAAAGCAGCAGTCAAGAAATCAAAAGACACATTGCTGTAGGAAAAGCTATGGCAAAAGATCTCTTTAGAGGATTTGAAAAGTAACGATGTCACATTGAAGACGAAGGTGCGTCTGACTCATGTCATGGTATTTTCAGTGGCATCATATGGTTGTGAAAGCTGGACATTGAACAAGAGAGACAGAACAAGAATTGATGCTTTTGAATTGTGGTGCTGGAGACGTCTATTGAATATACCATGGACTGCCAAAAGAACCAACAAATCTGTCCTAGAAGAAGTGCAACCAGAGTGCTCCTTGGAAGCAAGAATGGCCAGACTGTGTCTTACATATTTCGGACACGTAGTCAGGAGAAATCAATCCCTGGAGAAGGACATCATGTTTGGGAGAGTGGCAGGTCAATGCAAAAGAGGAAAACCCTCCACCAGATAGAATGACACAGTGTCTGCAACAATGGGCTTAAACATAAATAAGATCGTTTGCCTGGCACAGAATCAGCAAGTGTTTAGATCTGCTATACATAGGGTCGCTATGAGTTGGACTCGACTCGACGGCACCTAACAACAGCAACAACATATATTTTATATATATTTTTATATATTTACATGTATGTTTTATATATAATTCAATTTTGTCATCATTATTTTCATGTTTTCCTTTAAATCCTTATATGTATGTGGATCTATGAGTGTTTATATATCTATTTGTGTGTATGTGTGTGTATGGCAGATATATACAGGTTGGTATGTATATGTAAATTAAATAACAGTTTTAAAGTTCTTTTAAAAATTTTTTATTAGGGTATATTCATTTTGCAAAGTAAGAGGTTTCATTATGGCATTTCTATGTACATATAATATGTTGTTGTTGTTGTTAGGTGCCATAGAGTCAGTATTCGACTCATAGCGACCCTCTGTACAACAGGGGAAACACTATTGTCAGTGCTTCTCTGCTGTTCATAGGGTTTTCAATGGCAGATTGATTTTTTGGAGGGGGTTGCCGGGTCCTTCTCCTAAACCTACAGCTTCTGGTGTTCCCAGGTGTTCTCCCATCCAGGTACTAACCAGGCCCGACCCTGTTTAGCTTCCAAGATCTGACGGGATCAGATGCCACAGGGCTACAGCTGCAGGCATATATAATATACTTTGAGCATATTCATCCCTTCTGTTACTCTCTGCCCTTCCCGTCTGTATCCATACAGTACCCTCTTTTAGTATCAAGTGCTGCTGTGTGTTTTTCCCCCCTAGCTTCCACGTGAGTAAAAACGTGATATTTATTTTTTTGAATCTGATTTATTTCACTTCACATTCTGATTTCTACTTCTACCCATTTTCCTGCTAACAGCATAATTTCATACTTTTTAATGGCTGAGTAAAAGTCCATTGTGTTTTTTTGCCATATTTTGTTTATCCATTTATCTGTTGATGGGAGCATAGGCTGGTTGCATAATTTGGCTATCATGTATAGTGCTACCATAAGCATTGGACATGAAGCTATCTCTTTAGTAATCTGACTTTAATGCTTTTGGGAGTATACCTAGAAGAGGTATGGCTGGGTCATATGGAAGTTCTATTTTTATTCTTCTGGGGAGCCTACATACTTATTCCACAGTGGCTACACTAATTTACTTTACTACTAGCAGTTAATAAGAGATCCTTCTCCCCCACATCTTTGCCAGTGTTCCTTGTTGTTTGTTTTCTTGATGATAGCCATTCTGACTTAGATGAAATCTCAGTGTAGGTTTGATCTGAGCTTCCATGATAACTAAGGATATTGAATATTTCTTCATGTATTTACTGGCCATTTGTACTTCTTCATTGGAAAAGACTTTGTACATTTCCACTGTCAATTTATTGATTGGATTATTTAGTCTTTTGTTTAATTTTTGTACTTACTTATATAATCTAGACACTAATCCCATCTGAATATTTGGCAAAGATTTTCTCTCCCTCTATAGGCAATATCTTCACTGTTGATTTTTTTTTGCAGGTTTTTAATTTACTGTAGTTCCCTTTATCTATTCTTGCTCTTATTTCCTTCCTACTGGGGTCTTATTTAGAAAACTTGCCTATGCCTAGATCTTCAAGTGTTTCCCCTATGTTTTCGTCTAGCAGCTTCAAAATTTCAGTGTTTACATTAAAGTCTTTGCTCCATTTTGAGTTGATTTTTGCACAACATGACAGAGCTGGATCTAGTTTCAGTCTTTTACATGTGGGTATTCCAGTTTTCCCAGTACCATTTACAAAAGATGCTTTTTTCTACTATGTCTTTTTGGTGCCTTTGTCAAGAATTGGATGGTTGTAGGTATATGGGCTACTTCTGGGTCTTCTATTTCATTGGTCTATATGTCTATTTTTATGGCAGTACCATGCTGTTTTTATTACTGTGGCTCTATAGTATAGTTTGAAATTAGGTATTGTGATGGCTCTCACATTGCACTTATTGCTCAAGAATACTTTGGCTATTTGGAGTCTTTTATGTTTCCATATGAATTTTAGGATTCTTTTTTTTTTTATTTCTGTAAAGAATATCATTGGCATGCCATGGGGATTGCATTGAATTTGTACATTGCTTTTTGTAATGTGGCCATTTTAATGGTATTTATTCTGCTGATCCATGAATATGGGAGGTCTTTCCATTTTCTAGTGTCTTGTACAATTTATTTCTTTAGTGCTTTATTAGTTTTCATCATAGAGAACTTTAACATTTTTTTTATTAAGTTCATGTCTAGATATTTGGTTTTTTGAAGCTATTTTGAATGGGATTATTTTCCTGACTTTTTTCTTTCTTTCTTTTTTTCTCTTTTCTTTTCTTTTCTTCTCTCTTTTTTTTTTTTTTTTTTTTTTTTTTTTTTTTTTTTTTTTTTTTTTTTTTTTTTTTTTTTTTTTTTTTTTTTTTTTTTGGTGAGTTCATTGTTAGCTTATAGAAAAGCCGCTGATTTTGGTATCATGTTACTTTTTGCTGAAAGTTATTATCAGATCTAAGAATATTCTGGTGAAGTCTTTGGGTCTCTTAAATATAGGATCATATCATCTGCAAACAGGGATAATCTGACTTATTCCTTTTCTGTTTGTATCTCTTGCATTTCTTTTACCTTATTGTTCTGGCTAAGAATTCAAGGAATATGTTGAATAAGAGTAAAAAGGGACATGTCATTCCTGATTTTATAGAAAATGCTCTCGGTTTTTCCCTATTCTGTATTATGTTGACCATAGATCTATCATAAACATACTTATATTGAACTATGATCCTTCTAGTCCTAATTTCTTAAGGACTTTTATCATGAAATGATGCTGAATTTTATCAAAGGCCTTTTCTATATATATTGAAATGATTAGGTAGGTTTTTCCCTTGATGAAGTTAATATGCTGAATTATGTTTATTGATTTTTGTATATTGAACCATCCTTGTATCCCTAGATTCCAACTTGATTATGATGTATGATTTTTTTAATGTGTTGTTGAATTCAATTGGCAAGTATTAAGCATTTTTGTATCAATGTTCATCAGGAAAATAGGCCTATAGTTTTGTGTGTGTGTGTGTGTGTGTGTGTGCGCGCGCGTGCACGCACGCGTGTGTGTGTGTGTGTGTTCTTATCCAGTTTGGGTATTAGAGTAATACTGGATTCATAGAATGACTTTGAAACTGTTTCTTCCCTTTCTATTTTGTGGAAAAATGTGTGGAGCATTGGTGTTCTTTAAAGGTCTGGTATAAGTCAGCAGTGAATCCACCTGCCTTTTTTTGTTTGTTTGTTTTTTGTTAGGAGACTTTTCATTATAGTTTCAATCTTATTGCTAGTTATTGGTCTATTTAGATTTTATGTATCTTCTTGGATCAATTTAGTTGGGTCATATGTATCTAACCATTCCTTCAAGATTTTCCAACTTATTGGAATATAGCTTTTTCAAAATAACCTCGAATAGTCCTCTGGATTTCAATATAATCTGTTGCAACTGCCCCTTTTTCATCTCTAGTTTTATTAATTTGTGTCTTCTTTCTCTTAAGTTAGTTTGACTAAAGGTTTGTCAGTTTTGTTTATCTTTTTGAAGTAGCAAAGTTTGTTTCAGTCAATCCTTTGTATTGTCTTTCTGGTTCCATTTCACCAATTTTAGCTCTGATCTTTATTCTTTCCTTCCTTATACTAATTTGGAGATTGGATTGTTCTTGTTTTTGTAAGACCTTGATCACAATCTCTCCAAGTTATTAATGTAGGCATTTATAGCTACACATTTCTCTTAGAATCACTTTCATTATATTCCACATTCTGGTATATTGCATTTTTATTTTTATTTGATTCAAGAAAAGTTTTAATCCCCCCCAATTTCAGTAGTGTATATGTTTGTATCATTTCTGCAGTTTCTCTTGCTGTTGACTTGTAGTTTTATCCTATTGTGATCAGGTAGAATATAGGAATTTATTTCAGTTTTCTTGTAGTTGTTAAGATTTTGTGTTCTCAAATATCTATTTTCCATGGGCTGCTGAGAAGAACGTGTATTCTACAGTTCTTGAATAGAATGTTGTATAGTTGTCTGTTAAGTCCATTTGATTCATAGTGTCATTTAATTCTGATGTTTCTTTATTGCCTTTTTTTTTTTTTTTTTTCAGTACTGGGGAGTTGAACCCAAGGCCTTATACATACTTCTTGCAAGCACTCTCCCACTGAACTATACCCCTTGCCCATTTTTTACTTTTTATTTTAAGAAAGGGTCTAAGTTACACAGGCTGCCTCTGGCCTTGACCCTGAAATCCTCCTGCCTCCACCTCCCAAGTTGGTGGCATTAAAGGTGTACGCCACTGTGCTAGCCCTTTATAGACTTTTTGTCTTGATGATGTGTCTCTTGGTAAGAGTGGAGTATTGGAGTTACCCACTATTATTGTGTTGTGGTCAGTCTGTGCCTTTTTGTCCAGCTGTGTTTGTTTTCTGAAACTGTGCCAATATTTGGTGCATATATTACATTTGTTATATCCTCTTTGTTGATACTTTTATCAATATGAAGTGACCTTCTTTACCTCTTTTGGTTTGAAGCCCAGCTTGCCAGATATGAGTACAACCACTCCTGCTTGCTTTTGAGTTCCATATTCTTGGAATATGTTTTACTCTTTATGTTTTTATTTTTATTTTCTTATATTTTAATTTAATTTTTTTCTTAGCATACAGTAGTATGAGTTTCATTATGGGTATTTTCATACAATTGCATCATGTACTTGGCTCTTGTTCTCTACCTCATTACCCCACCATGTTGGTCCCACCGCCTCACACCAATCCCATACCCTCTCCAGATACATCCCCTTATATTTTCTAGTCTTACATACATTTCATATTCAGATAAATTTAGCTTCCACATATGAGAAAAAATGTGGTATTTGAATTTCTGTGTTGGCTTATTTCATTTAGAATGATGAGCTCCTTATTCCATCCATTTTCCTACAAATGACATACTTTCATTCTTTAAGGCTGAATAATATTCCATTGTGTGTACATAGAGGATATAAAAAATGTATATACATTTTAAGTATTAAAATTGTAATACTCAGTGTATACCAATAACAAGAGATGAATACAAGTCACATGGGACTTCTATTATAATGGGGTGCTCAAAGTGGCTACTATCATAGTTCAACTCAAGTTCAAAAAGTAAAATATAGTTAACATCTCTTAAAATGTTTATCCATTTTTTGGCACCCCTGGTGTCATGGTTTGAATATAAAATTTCCCCCAAAGGTCATGTGCTTTAATGTTTGGTCCCCAGCTGGTAGCACTGTTTGTGGAGGTCATAGACCTTTGGGAAATGGGATTCTTGCTTTGTGGAAGTGGCTCCCTGGGGGTGGAACTCTATCACCATCTTGTGGTTTCTGTGCTTTAATAAGTCTTTCTTTCCTTGAAATAGAGTCTATTCTCTCTTATCCTGATTCCTTTGCTTCACTACATTACATAGAGGTTGCTTCTAATCCACCATCCTAACCCCTGAACTCCTATTTTCATTCTACATGTGGATGGGCTGGGGTTTAGCTCAGTTGGTAGATGGCTCCTCTATACTTTCTGAGGCCCTGGGTTCAATCTCCAGCACCATAAAAATGGGAGAAGGACCTGGCAGCCCACTACTGAAAATAATCCCCAAATAATCAGTCATTGAAAAACCCTATGAACAGCAGAGAAGTACTGACATAATGCCAGGCATGGCACTGTGTCAGGGAGCATTTCATTCTGTTGTATATAGGGTCGCGATGATTCAAACCCGACTCCAAGGCACCTAATGATGTGGATATCCAGTTTTCTCAGCTCCATTTATTGATGAGGCTGTCTTTCCTCCAATGTATATTTTTGGCACCTTTGTCAAAAATCAGGTGACTCTAGCAGCATGGGTTTTTTTTTTTTTCTCAGTCCTCTGTTCAATGATCTTGTCTGTTTTTGTGCCAGTACTAAGGAGTTTCTGTTGCTATGGCTCTGTAATATAATTTGAAGTCGTTTTTTTTTTTTTAATGCCTCCAGCATTGCTCTGTCTACTCAGCACTGCTTTGTCTGTTTGGGGTCTCCTATGTTTTCATATGAATTTTTGGATTTTTATTCTATTTCTGTGAAGAATGTCATTGATATTTTGATGAGGATTGCACTGAATCTGTAGATTGCTTTTGGCAATACAGCCATTTTCACAATGTTAATTTTACTGACCCAGGAGCAAGGGAGGTCTTTCTATCTTCTAGAGTTTTCTTCATTTCCTTTCTTTAGTGTTTCTAAGTTTTCATTATAGAATTCTTTCACTTCTTTAGACTTATTTGTAGATTTTTTTATTCTATTGTGAATGGGATTGTTGTTTTGATTTCTTTCTTAATATGTTCATTATTGGTATATAGAAATGCTACTGATTTTTAAATATTGATTTTTATATCCTTTTACTTTGCAGAAGGTAATTACAACATCTAAGAATTTTCTGTTTCATTCTTAGGATCTTTTATGTATGGGATAACTTTTTCCTCCCTGATTTGTATCCCTTTTATCTCCATTTCTTGCCTTATTGCTCTGACTAAATCTTCAATCACTATATTGAATAAAAGGGGAGAGAGTTGACACCATTGTCCTATTCCTGATTTTAGAGGAAAGGCTTTCAATTTTTCCCTTATTTACTATAAACTTGCCTAATGTTTGTCATATATAGTTTTTCTTATGTTGATATGTATTCCTTCTATTTCTACTTTCTTTAGGGCTTTTATCACAAAGGGATGTTGAACTTTTGCAAAGGCCTTTGCTACATCTAATGGATGATCTTGTGATTTCTGTCTCTGAATCTATTTATGCGCTGTATTGCATTTATTGTCTACAGCCATACTACCCTGGCATTCAATCCTGTCTGACCTCAGAAGCTAAGGAGAGTTGGGCCTGGTTAGTACTTGGATGGCAGAGACTTCCAGGGAATACTGACTGCTGTAGGTTTGGAAGAAACCCAGCAGCCCAGTCTCGAAATAAGCAGCCATTGAAAACCCTATGACTAGCAGAGAAGTACTGTCAGACATACTGCTGGGCATGGCACAGTGACAGATAGCCTTTTGTTCCATTGTGTATGGGGTCACTGTGAGTCAAATGTAACTCAACAACACCTAACAACAACATTTACTGACTTGAATATGCTGAATCAACTTTTTGTCTGTGGAATAAAACCCACTTGATCATGCTGTATGATCTTTTTTATGTGTAACTGTATTTGGGTTTTGAGTATTTTATTGAGGAGTTTTGCATCTATGTTCATCAGAGACATTGGTCTATAGTTTTTTTTATTGATCCTTATCTAGTTTGAGTGTCAGGGTGATACTGGCTTCATAGAATGAGTATGAGAGTGTTGCTTCCCTTTTTATCTTATGGAATAGTTTTAGGATTACAAGTATTAATTCTTCTGTAATGGCTTGGTAGAATTTTGCTATAAACCCAGCACATTCTGAGCTTTTCTTTTCTAGGAGATTATTACTGTTTTTGCCTGCAGCCGTAGCCTTGTGTCATCTGATCCCATCAGATCTTGGAAGCTAAGCAGGGTTGGGTCTGGTTAGTACTTGGATGGGAGACTGCCTGGGAACACCAGATACTGTAGGCTTGGGAGAAGGACCTGGTAACCCCCTCCCAAAAATCAGCCTGCCATTGAAAACCCTAGAAAGAACAGAGAAGCACTGACAATGATGTTTTGCCTGTTGTACATAGGGCTGCTCAACACTAACAACCACAACAATTACTGTTTTAATTTCATTACTTATTATAGGTCTGTTTAAGTTCTTCATATACTCTCAATTTAGTTTTGGTAGGTCATGTGTGTTAAGGAATTTATCATTTCTTCTGTATTTTCCATTTTGGAGGAATACAAGTTCTTGAAGTAATCCCTGATGACCCTTTGTATTTCATTGGTATATGTTATAATAACCCCATTTTCATTTCTAATTTTGTTAATTTGGATCTCTTTCTTTTGTTTAGTTTGGCTAAGGGTTTATCAGTGTTGTTTATCATTTCAAAGAACTAGCTTTTAGTTTCTTTGATTCTTTGTATTGTTCTTTTAGTTTCCATGTTATGATTTCTCCCTGATCTTTATTTCTTTTCATCTATTAATGTTGGGTTTGGCCTATTCTTGCTTTTCTAATGCCTGCAGATACATCATTAGATTACTTATTTGCACTTGCTCTGATTTTTTTTTTTTTCTGTAAGCACTCATAACTGTAAACTTCACTCATAAAACTGCCTTTGCTGTATCCCTAATGTTCTGGTAGGTTATGTTTTCATGTCCGTTTGATTCTAGGAATGTTTTTAATTTTCTGATTTTTTTTTGTTGAGTCACTAATCAATCAAAATGCATTGTTCAATCTTCATATATTTGTGTAGTTTTGTTGCTTCTCTTGCTATTGATTATAGTTTTATTTATTTATAGTTTATTTATTTTTATTATAGTTTATTTATTTTATTGATTATAGTTTTATTCTATAATTTCAATTTTTTATATTTTTTAAGACTTGCTTTGTGCCCTAAAATTTGGTCTATTTTAGAGAATATTCCATGTGCTGCTGAGAAGAAATGAATTTGTATTCCATAGCTATTGGATAAAACATTCTATAGATGTTTGTTAACTCCATTTAGTCTACGGTGCTGTTTAACTCTGAACTTTCTTTTATGATTTTTTTTGTTTGAATGATCCATCTATTGATGAGAATGAGGTACTAAAGACACTCATTATTATTGGATAGAGACCTATCTATCCCTTTTTGTCCCATAGTGTTTGTATTATGAAATTATATGTACCAATGTTCAGTGCACATATATTTACAATGATTATGTCTTCTTGATTGTTTTTTCCCTTATTAATATGTACTGTCCTTTCTTAATTTGGGGCTGAATTCCACTTTGTCAGATGTCAGTATAACAACCTCTGGGTTTTTTTGTTTGTTTGTTTGTTTTGTTTGTTTCTTCCTATTTGGTAAGTTGTTTTCCATCCTTTTATTTTCAGTCTGTTTCTTTGCCATTGAGGTGTGTTTACTGGAGGCAACAAATTATTGGGTCTTGTTTTTTAATCCACTTGTTCAGGCTGTATCTTTCAATTGCAGGATTAAGACCATTTACAGTTAGGGTTATTATTAAGAGGAATTGGGTATTTCCTGTAATGTTGTGGGTTGTTTTCCTACTTAATTCAAGTATGATTGTTCTTTTCTTTCTGCCCTAGTCATACTGGAGGTTTCCTGGTTTAGTAAGCCAAACATACATATTCCTTTCCTATTCTCATTTGTCCTTGTGTTCCTCTGATGGGATTTATCATTTTTGGAGTTCTCAGATTTACATCTGTATTTCTTCTTCCTCAGTGTGTAGGATTCCTTTAAATATCTTCTGCAGTGCTGGCTTAGTGGTCATGAATTGTTTAAATTTGTGCTTATCCTGGAAGGTCTTTACTTCTCCATTGATTTTAAAGGATAACTTTAGTAGATATAGTATCTCAGTGGTCATTATTTGCTTTTCAGCACTTGAAATATGTCATTCTGTGCTTTTCCTGCCTTGTAGGGTTACTAATGAGAGGTCTGATGTTATTCTTATGGGTCTGCTTTGTAGATGAGTTGGCATTTTTCTTTTGTAGCCTTTATAATTATCTGTTTTAGCATTTTAGCTATAATGTGACATGGAAGAATTCTTTTCTGGTCATGTTTATTTGGGGTTCTAAATGCCTTTGTTGTTGTTGTTAGGTGCCATCGAGTCAGTATCCGACTCATAGCGACCCTCATAGGGTTTTCAATGGCTGTTTCAGGATTGCCTTGGGAGTGGATGGCCAGGTCCTTCTCCCATTTTTGCGGTGGTGGGAATTGAACTCGGGACCTCAGAGACTGCAGCGCAGCGCTCTACCAACTGAGCTAAATCCCAGCCCTAAATGCCTTTAGTGTTTGTGTATTTCTTCCTTTAGTTTTGAAATGTTTTCTGATATTTCATTGAGTAGGTTTCCTATGCCTCTACTTTTAGTCTTAGCTCCTTCTTCTGCCCAATAGATTTTTAGATTTGTGTCTTCATCATGAACCAGAGTTTTTGAAAGTTATAGTAATATTCTTTTATTTCTTCTTTCTGTGTTGGTGTTTGAGCATAGTTGTTCTTTGATTTTTGTCATCCACCCCTGATATTCTTTATTCTGCTTGATCCAGTCTGCTGGTGTTACTCTCCACTGTGTTTATTTGGTTTATTGTTTTTCATCTCCAACTTTTCTGCTTTTTTTCTCAAGATCTCAATTTCTTAGCTGAACTTTTCTCCCATTTTACTTTTTTCTATCTAGTATCTCAACTGATTTCCTCATTTCATTCATCTGCTTACTTGTGTCCTCTTTGATGTCATTTTTATAAGTAGATTTTTTAAAACTTTGGCACTTCTACTGTTTCAAAATCTTTTGCTTCAATTATTGAGGGGTTATGATCATTTGGAGGAGTGATGTCATCTTTTTCATACTTCTTGTATTTCTGTGTTGTGATTTTTGTACCTGTTGGGATGTTTCTCTCTTCCTATTTTAATAGGGGGTATTCTTAGTGTACAGTCTTCTCTTAAGGGTCTGGTCCCAATATTGCTCCAAGTAGACAATGCAAACCGCTGTTACAGGAACAACTCTAGCCAAAACCAGATTTATATATTCAATTAAATTCAATTGAAGCCAGCTATTATTTTACCAGTTACCATCAGAAAGGACATGGTAAAGATAGTATAAAGTGAGATATGAAATTGAAAATTAGTTATAGTAGAGGCAGAAACAATAGATGTCGGGAATCAAAGGAGGGTGCAAGAAGAAGGGGAAAGAAAGGAACAGTATTAAATAAAAGAAAACAAAAAGGGTAGGCAGAAAGGAGAATGTTAAGAAGTGGGTATGATAAAATCAGGGAATAATAAAATTTGATGGCCAAGTATAGAAAAATTCCATATGAAATGTTATATAAACATACCAAGAGGTATAAAACATACAAACATAGAAGGTTTTTTTCTTTACAAATAAACTTGAGTATAACTGATACTAAGAATACAGCTATAAGATAGCAAAGATAACACAATGGAAAAAGTTTTTTAAAAAAGAACAATTGTTGAGATAACTTCTCTGTGGATCCTCTCGGGTGTGCTAATTAGGGTGTGGGAGAGGGTATTCAATTATTTCTTGATTCATTTAGAATGTAATAATTTTCCAGAAGTTTGTGAACACATGTAACTTTATATATCCAACATTTAAAATAGACATCAAAGCTCAGGCTATCCAAAAGTTAAAACGAAATCAGAAGAGAGCCAAATGGGCGGCGATATAGATA
The DNA here is from genome assembly GCA_007922755.1 of Pedetes capensis. Classification (NCBI taxonomy): domain Eukaryota; kingdom Metazoa; phylum Chordata; class Mammalia; order Rodentia; family Pedetidae; genus Pedetes; species Pedetes capensis. Next base: position 43,379 of record VMDO01009659.1, read on the forward strand.
ACTAGAAATGTCTTGCACCAAACCATAAAGGTTCACAACCTCTGTCAGACTGAGGAGCACAGAATTATAAAGATAAACCCTCTACTGCATTTTGCCAAAGTCCACATTCAAATATAATGAATAGTGAAGAATTTCACAAGTAGATCAGCAAGTAAATAAACTGTGGTACCAAAGATTAAGAAACAAAGACCTTCATGGTAGCTGTACTATCAATTTAAGAAGTATTAAGGTTTACATTTTCAAATTAATGACTCCAATTCTCTGACACAATTTAAAAATGAGAACTCATAGAATTAGTGGATGATGAGAAAGTGAGAGAGACAGACACATAATGTTCTGGAAATAATTTGTAGGAGACAAATCTTATAGCCAACACTTATAACTCCACTAAATATAAAGTACTTAACACTAGTAATCCACAAATAAACCATATATATTTATGTATCTTTCATTTTCTTTGGTTTATATTCCTGTATACCAGTGCTATATAGTCTTAATATTAATTATAGTAATTCTTGGCTATTCTTCACCATTTTGACATGAATTTTAAGACCAACTTGTAAAGTTCCATAAGGAACCTTGGGCAGGGGTTGATTTGAATTTTACTGAATTTTACAGATTACTTGGGGCCAGAATTGATATGTTCATAATGTGTAGTCTTCTCAATCATAAGAAGGTCTGTGTCTGTATTTTAATCAGGTGTCAATTTATGTCCTTCAATAGTGGATGGTAATTTCTTTTCAAACATATCACATACTTTTGCTTATTTTCAGTGAAAAATACAGATTTTACTAGGAAACAAAAAATACAGAAAGCCACTTAACTGATTCTGTAAGGCTGGTACAACTGTGATACCAGACAAGGGCAGTCCAAAAAAAGACACAGAGCTTTCTTAATTAACAATGTGGATACAAATATCTTAATATTAGCAAATTGAATATAATAAAGAAATTAGTAATGTAAAAATATACATTAACAAACATAAAGATCTATTATGAAAGTATCATGCCACTCTTGAATTAAGAGAGAAAACCCACATGATTATTTCAAGTGATGTATATGTAAGTTGCTTCCAGTTTTGCATTGTTATAAACAAAGATTAATCACAAATGTTGGACATAATATTATTTTATCATCTCCTTTGGTAGATTTTCCAAAAGAATGTTAAACTCTGATATACTGTTAAAATATGGGTTCAGCAAACTTTTTCTGTAAAGGGCCAGGTAGCAAGTGGTTATAGGTTTGTGGGCCAAGAGGCAAAACTGACATTATTATGTAGGTACTTATATAACAAGAAAGAAAACAAATTGATGAAATTAAAAATACAATGAGAAATTGAGTATACTGAGTACAATTTTTTTGTAATCCAGGGCTGCAAATGTGTAGAATGGAGTTCTTTTAATATAACATTTATATTCCCTATCATCCCAATCTATTGCAAATGTTCACTTGTTAAAGCTGATCTACAATGAGATTTTCCATATTTCACCTTTGCAAATGTCATTCCAAATACATAGGTACTGCCAAACACTGATATCAGTCCATAAGTACATGGTTTTAATTGAGCATATTCACAGATTGGAAGGCATTTTTAGAATTCTATTAGCTAAAAGGCTAGAATGCCTTTTAGCATGTCATTACATTGCAAATCACTTCCAATTACAGTTCCTCAATTGCACAGCTAAGTGGATTTTGGAATATGGAAATTTTCTTTACACATGCATAGAGGGTGTAGTTTGAAATTAGAATATATTGCTGGGAATTTGTGTAGGAATGGAGAGATCAGTTTAAAAAAAATAAAAACTTTTGACAGTGCAGGCCTGACATTGCTTGCAATTCAAACAATGTTAGTTCTCCCTGAAATTACTTTATCACAGTATGTTTCACATATAAGCACTGTTTGGCCTTGTAATTTTAGCTTGAAACATTTTCAAGTCTGCAGCAAAAGCTAATTTCAGACCAATTTTAAGTTCAATAACACTGGTTGAGCATATTTCTTCCAACCACATAGAAATGTAAAAACCATTCTTAACTAGACAGGACAAGGAGGTGGCAATCCACTCCCGAAGAACCCCAGAACAATCAGTTGTTGAAAGCCCTATGAGGGTCACTATGAGTCAGACCAAACTCAGTGGCACCTAACAACAGTAGTTCTTAACTAGAGGACTAGACAAATACAAGCTAGATATGGCCCATTGGTCATGTTTTGCTGACCCTTGCTCTATAAAGTCTTAACCCATTATATTTCAAGTAAATGTAAGTGGCTGTTTTCCTAAACCTATGCAGCCAATGAGAATTACTAACTTTTAAAAACTTATCCAGTTTAGCCAGGTGTGATGGTACATGCCTGTAATCCCAGCGACTTGGGAGACGGAGGCAGGAAGATCATAAGTTTGAGACCAGAGGCAGTCTAGGTAATTTAGCAAGACCCTGTTTCAGAAAGTTAAAAATGGGCTAAGGGTGCAGCTCAGTAGTATAGCACTTGCAAAGCATGCAAGTGGGAGGCCCTAGTTTCAACCCCCAGTACCACAAAAATAAAACAAAACAAAACAAAACACCTTATCCAGTTTGTCAACTACTTTGCTTTGAATAATTAAAAAGTCAGAAAGTATGCTTTTCCAGTTAATATTTTTTGAATAGTACGATGAAATATCTTTCCATGATTATGTTGTTGTTGTTGTTAGGTGCTATCGAGTCACATCCAACTCATAGCAACCTATTGTACAAGAGAACAAAGCAAACCCCAACACTATGCCATGCCCAACAATACTATGTCAATGCTTCTCTGCTATTCATAGGGTTTTCAGTGGCAGATTGTTTTAGGAGTGGGCTGTCAGGTCATTCTCCCTGGCCTGCAGCACCTGGTCTTCATAGGTGGTCTCCCATCCAAGGACCAACCAGGCCAACCCTGCTTAGTTTCCAAGATCAGGCAGGATCAGATGGCAGGGTGCTGTGGCTGCAGACTTTCATGATTATAGGCCATTTATATTTATCTCTTCATTATAAACTGGCAGTTCATATTTTTTTCCATTTTTATTACAGTAAACTTTTCATTCCATCAATCACTCTGCATATCACAAGTAGTTCTGTTGGGTGTGGAAGCACTTGCCTGTAATCCAGCAACTTGGGAAGCAGAGGCAGGAGGATCACAAGTTTGAGGCCAGAGGCAGCCTGCGTAACTTAGTGAGACCCTGTGTCAAGATACAAAGTAAAAAAATAGGCTGGAGGTGTGGCTCAGTGGTAGAGCACTTGCAAAGCAGGTATGAAGCCCTAGGTCCAACTCCCCTGTACTGCCAGAGAGAGAGAGAGAGACAGAGACAGAGACAGAGAGAGACAGAGAGAGACAGAGAGACAGATAGAGAGGAGAGAGAGAGAGAGAGAGAGACAGATCTAAATCCTTTTTAGTGACTCCACCTACTTTTTCAGTATTATTTTCCACTGCTTCCTCCCATACATTCAATACTCCTTTCATTCAAAGACCTGGCATTGCATGACTGAACTATTTTCTCAAGTTTTTCTGCATATATGCACTAGATGTCATTCATTTTTAATTGGTTTTTCTCCTTTTTATCTCCTAGTATAATTCTTATCCATCCTTTAGGACTCAGATCAAGGATGAATACCTCCTCTTTTGCTCCAATCTGTGCAAATAAAAATTGATCACACTTTTTTGTAATTAACTAATGGTTTATTGGCTGGGGTTTAGCTCAGGTGGTAGAGTGCTGCTTTCTTCTCTCTGAAGCCCTGAGTTCAATCCCCAGCACGACAAAAATGGGAGAAGGACACGGCAGCCCACTCCCAAAAAATTCCTAAGACGTTCAGCCATCCTTATGAGGACCACTAAGAGTCAGACATGACTCGATGGCACCTAACAACAACAATGGTTTATAGTAGTCTATCTCTCCACTGGGCATAAATCTTCTTGAGACTGACATAATAATTGAAAGCCCTCTAGAATATTGCTCAGTACTTATAGGCACTAATTACTGTTGGCTAAGTTAAAATGTAGTATTAATAATATTAACAAATATGTACTAGACATATAAAAGACAATTTTGTGTAATACTCCTTGTACAGTGGGCTGGGATTTAGCTCAGTGGGTAGAGCGCTGCGCTGCAGTCTCTGAGGAACCGAGTTCAATTCCCAGCACCACAAAAATGGGAGAAGGGCCTGGCAATCCACTCCCAAGGCAATCCCGAAGCACTCAGCCATTGAAAACCCTATGAGGATCGCTATGAGTCGGATACCGACTCGATGGCACCTAACAACAACAAACAACAACAACCTTGTACAGTGCTTAGCAGAATATAACATGCAATTAAATGGTGAAGAAGTTCCCTCAGAGCTAACAGTAGTGGTATATGGCTGTAGAATCAGCTACTTGGGAGGCTGAGGCAAAAGAATCACTTCCGCCCAGGACCAGTATGGGCAACATACTGAGAATTTGTCTCAAAAAAAAAAAAAAAAAAAAAAAAGAGTGAAGAAGTTCCCTTAGATATTAAATACTCAGCAAAGAAAAACAGCAGTTAAGGTTTTTATTTCCTAAAAACTGAATATGTCACTTTTTATTTAAAATGTGTAATTTTCCCTATAGCATAAAATAATTTATTTAAATAATTGCCTCTCATTACACCTGTGGTCTCCAATTAAGAAATATTTACTTGTACTGGGAAAGAAATACTGAAAAATTTAAAAACCAAAAAGGAATGTTCACTAATCATGTCTATTTTGTAATCTGAACAAGTTTCTTCCTTTCAAAATCTCCTTTGTAACTTGACCAAAATTCATTTTGGATTAATCTTTTATTATCCTTTATTTCCAAAGGATATCCATTACATTGCCCTAGATAAGGGTGAATTGGCACTAGCTGAAGTGGCAAGGAAAAGAGCCAGTGACATTGATACAGAATCAATAACCTCTGGAGTTGGTAAGAATTAAAGCAGTTTTTTTAAAAGTGCTTTTTGTTTTAATCAATGCTTAGTGTCATTTCTATTTATGTTTGTAAGACATGGCTGGTTAATTTGAGTTTCTTTGTAAAGACAGTGGATCTTTAAAAAACAAAGTTATTAAGCCTTAAAAAATCATGCAATATTCATGAATAAGTTAGAACTATGTGTGAAAAATTGATAAGCAGTGACTCCTGTAGTCACTGTTTAGCAAAAAGTAAAAATACATTATTCTTTTCATGATATTTTGGGGAAAAGAGTTTATTATCATCCATGATGTTATGAACACAGAAAGGCATATAATCATTTATTTTATAAACAGACATGCCATATCTTAAAAGAAGTCTCTTCCATATCAAAGTATTTCACATGAGATTGCAGGATTGAGAGGTGATGTGTTTTTGTCCAAAAGCTGCTACAGTCACTTTACAATGTACTATTTCAAAAGCAACAGACCAGAATCCTGATCTGAATCTAAAGGTCCATTTAAACTTTACAATATAGAGAAATAAATGGTTTTAAAATATATCAACATGAACTTCTTTTCTCTAAACTCTGTTTATGTGTCACTAAATCTGCCAATATTGATATTTGAACATCACAAATCCTATTCTTTGTGGTATTTCTTATTCCTGGAATACATAGTTTCCTCAGGATTATAACAGAAATTATTTCATTTCTGTATGGGAAGTCCCGTGAAACAAGAAAAACGTTTTTTAAAGATTCCCACTTTGTGGATCCTTGAAAATATTATAGTGAGCCTCTCCACTGTTCTTATGCTTTTTTGTGATGATGTTTATAGCCAAAGGGACCAACTCTCAGCTTCTCTCTCATATCACCTCATAGATCTCAGTCTTCAAGGTGGTACTGAATAGTCCTCAAAGCAATACTCCCAAAGTATCTCTAAACCTGTATACCAAAACTGACAATTACTTACTAGTAAAAGTATTCCACTTTGCTTTCCTGAGAGAGTTGCAAATTGATTCCAAAAGATGCATTGGCTACTTTCAAATCTACATTCCTAAAGAATAGGGAATATTTACTCTTAATACAATGTTAGATAAGAACAACCATAATTAGTGTGTTAGGTTTATTGTTATTATGACCAACCAACAGAAACAACTTAAAAGAAAGAAAGATTTATTTAGCTCATGGTTTCAGAGGGCTCTGGCCATGGTCCCTTGGCTCCATGTTTCTGGGCCTGTAGTGAGGCAGTACATTGTGGCAGGAGAGCATGTGGCAGAGGCAGTTCACTCTCTGGGGGCCAGGAAGAACAGTGGAGCAAGTCACATTATGATGGACATGAAGCAGAAAATGAAGGAGGGACCAAGTATAACCTTCAAAGGCATGCTCCCAGTGACTTAAATTCCTCCAGTTAGCTTCCATCTCCTAATGTTTCCAGAACCTCCCAAAATAGCACTACCTCCTGGGGACCAAATGTTCAATATGAGCCTGTGGGAGACATTTTATATTCCAACCATAACATTGGCCTATCAGTATATCTTGATACTTACTAAGACTTTGATGTGCCTCTTAATAGTAATAATAGCTAATATTTATTCCATGTTTACTGCGTTAGCTTGTGATGTGGCAAAATACCTTTTAGAAATACCATATGGGAGGAAGTATTTAGGCATAGAGTTCAGAGGATTTCAGTCCATAGTGGTGAGGAGGCATGGCAGCAGGCCATGGATAGGGACAGTGGCAGAGGACCTCTTCACATCATGGCATCAGGAAGCAGAGAGAGCTTACTAAAACCAGGGGTCCAGGTAAAACCTCCAAAATCCTGCACCCAGTAACCTACTTCTGTAAAGGTAGGTTCTACCTCTCAAAGTTTCATAGCCTCCACAGACAGCACCACTAGCTGGGGACCAAGCATTCAAACACATGACCTTTGGGGAACATTTTAGATTCCAGCCATGACATTCACTATGGACCAGACACTATTCTAAGTTACATATATCAATTTTTTTAATCCTCACAACTCTATGAGGTAGGCACAGTTTATATTTATTGTGAGAAGTCACTTTTAACTTAATGCTACAAACCATGTCATATTAATAGGAAATAGAATAGTTGTGTGATGGGGATACAAATATTCTTCATCCTATCACTTTAGCTATTTAGGAAAATAGGTTGTTGTTGTTGTTAGGTGCCACCAAGTCAGTATCTGACTTATATTGACCCTACGTACAACAGGCAAAACAATATTGTTATTGCTTCTCTGCTATTCATAGGGTTTTCAATGGCTGGTTGTTTTGGGGGAGTGGATATGTGGGTCCTTTTCCTGAGGAAAATATAGAAAGAGGTTAATTCAGGACCTTTTTTGAGGGATTATTTTAGTTATCCTGTACTCTGCCTTTTCCACCAGAGTATCAGATATAATGAAGTCCAACTTTGCATTTTAAGTACCTATTTAAAGGAACTAAGGATAGAAGAGAATATGAAGAAATTACCATGGCATTCCAGAAAAATGAAAACTCTACTCATCAAAATTCATTTTGTGTCCCTCTGTATTCTCTGATCAGGTTACTGTGACCAGCTAATAATACCTAGCCTGAAAGCCTGATGTTCCTCCTTGGAGCCCTTCTACATTTCTAGCAAATACCTTTTTGCTGCATCCCTGTGACTCCCCTTTTCTCTACCTGTGATCCAGATTACTATCCTTTGACAGAGATACCATTCAATAAGATCAGTAATTAGCAAGAGGTTAACCTCTTAGATCAATGTTCTGCTCTAGTTTTGTTTCAGAAGACTAGGTGATAGTCACAATTCCAAAAGGAGTTGAGGAGAGACTCTCTCGTTTCCTCATCATTTTCTGACCAGCTCTTCGTTAAACCCTATATCATGTGGGGGAAGGCAATTTCTCTCAAATTCCCTCAGTTTAATTCACTATATTCAAATGCCTCCCAAAGTGATAAAGTTTTTGGCTTTTAAAGGTATTCTCTCATGCAAACAAGAGGCCAAATTATAAAAGCTACCAAGAGTACCTAAGTAGTTCTGCCTACATGGAGAATCTGTTAAAAAAAATTATCAACACAGTTAGAAGCAAGAGTTGCCAAAGGAAAGGCTGAATGATGATAATCGGAACAACTTGGTAATTTTTATTTAAACTTATTGAAATATACCTACAGAATAGTGTATAAATCATAAATACATGACTCAATGAATTCCCACAAAGTGAACACATCCTTGTAACCAGTATCCAGAGGAAGTAGCATACAAGGCCCCAGAATTCCTCCCATATCCCCTTCAAGGTGCTACACCCCTAACCCAACTCTCTAGACTTTTATAATACTATAGATTAGTTTTGCCCTTTTTTTCAAACATTAAATAAATGGAATCATAAATATACTATTAAGCCAGGCACTGTAGCACACGCCTATAATCCCAGAGGCTTGGGAGGCGGAGGCAGGAGGATCGCAAGTTTGAGACCAGAGGCAGTCTGTGTAACTTAGCGAGACCCTGTCTCGAAAAGCAAAAAAATGGGCTGAGGGTGCAGCTCAGTGGTCCAGCACTTGCAGAGCATGCAAGTGCCAGGCTCTGGGTTCAACCCCCCAGTACCACAAAATAAATAAATAAATAAAAATGAAATAAAATAAAATAAATATACTATTTAGTATTTGGCTCCTTTTACTCAATATTATGAGTGAGAGAATCTTTTGTATTGTGGAAGGTAGTTATGATTTTTGTTTTCAAATGATGGGGATCCATCCAGGGCCTTGTGCATGCTAACCATGTCCTCTACCACTAAGCCTCTAGGTATAATTATTGCATTTTTATTGGTGTATAACATGTTGTATCCCAATATACACACACACTACAATTTATTTCATTCTATTTTTTATGGATATGGGTAATTTCTCTTTTTAAATGTAATATATAAAATTACATATAAGATGTACACAATGTATAAATATACAATATTTGGTTGTCTAGTTTTTTAGCTATTTTTTCCAGCAGCCTTGTTTTGATTCTTGTATATTGTTCTTTTATACAGGATAAATTATACAAAGTATATATCCATCAAATCTTCTAACTTTTGTATAGTTCGGTAGGGGAAAAAGTTATAATCGATTTTGATGTGGCACATCTACATGCTTACTGTCTATAAAACATAAAATAAGCTTAAGTATTTCATAGTAAGTAAGATACTTAAAATATTCTATCACCTCTCTTTTGCTTGCTTTTCAGTACTGTATGCAGATTTTTTATCATATTGCTTAACAGTATGTCAAAATAGAGGGCTCAGATGAAGGAAATACATAGGATAAGATTATCGATATAAAATCATTTTGAAGAAGATAAAATAGTATAAGCCAAAAGCTGCTATTTCTATTATAGTAGAACTGTAGTACAAGTTAAGGCAGTATAAATTTTGTAGATGTAAATTTAGTGCTTGATTATTAAGCTACTTGATTATTTCAGGTATTTCTATTCTCTAATCATCTATCGTCTAACTAGTTTGTATGTTATGTTGTGTTAAATGCCAGAGGTAAACATTTAAAGGTTTATAAAAATGGCTGGGGTTAAGGTTACAAAGTGCTCTTTGATGATAAAATTCTGAATATGGCCTTTAGCACCAGACTTACTACCATCAATTGCAAGACCATGAGCAAATAACTTACCTTTTCTGTGCCTCAGTTTCCTTATCTTTGAAAGATGATAGTAATACCTATGTTATGGATTTTTATGGGATTAAGTTAATCCATGCTCTGAAAAATGTCTGGCAAAGATGAAAGTATAGTAATAGTTAGCTTTCAATAGTGCCTTTAAACATCAAAATATAGTATATATTTTTAGTAAATATTCTTTAGTAGTAAGATGTGGTTCTTTTTGATTATACTTTAATTTAATTCCTACCTATTTAATTATTAGCATTCTTTATTAAATATGGACTTTAATATATCATTTGTATTGGTATAGTAGAAGGAATGGTCATCTAATAAGATTTTCCTGCTTGTTACAGTACTTGGGGGCGGGGGAGTACCAGGGCCTCATGCATGCTAGGCAAGTGCTCCACCATTGAGCTGCACTCCCAGCCCTTTTTATTTTTTATTTTTGAGATAGGGACTTACTAAACTGTGAAGGCTGCCTCTGGCCTCAAACTTGCAATCTTCCAGCCTCAGCCTCCCAAGTAGCTACAAGTACAGGTTGTGCCATGGTTCCTGGCTCAAGACTTTCCTTCAAAGGCTGTATTTTTATAATTGTGCTATTTCTAGTATAAACTTAAGAAGCCAGAGTGACATCAGTCTGTGCAACAATATAAAGTACAATCTGTCCTCTTGCACTTCCATCATTGGCCCAGGCTAAATTAGTTCATTGGTAATACAACTGGGGTGCAATAATGCCAAGGAAGTATTAGGTATAGAATATTCTAGGCTTCCGTAAAACCAAAGAACACAAAACACAATAATTTAACAAAAAAGTCTATTTTGTTCCCTTAACAATTCTGAGACGTGTTCCAGCAGTGGTAAAGCCTGCTAGTTATCAGATTACTAGGGTCCTTTCTACTGTGTTGTTTTGTCATTTCTAGAGGATAGCCTACATTTAAATCATTGAAGATAAGAACCCTAGCCTGCAGGAAAGAGGAAAAACAAGGAGGTAAAACTCTTTTCTTGCCCAGAGTATATAACCTGTCAGTTACTACACATCACTCCTGCTCTTATCCCACTGGGCAGAATCTGGTCATAAGTCTACACTAACTGTAAGAAAGTTTGGGAAATATTTTTAGTGGGGTCAACATACACCCAGAAAAACATGTGTTACTATAAAAACAAAAGCCATTTGGGGTGGTGACAGCTAGAAGTTCATCTGTTACAGAAAGAGTCAAAATAATATTTAGAAAAAGAAAGGGAAAAAACTTCTTTTATATAATTCTTATATGCAGAGGAAAGAAAATATAAAAGACATCCCAGCTGCACTTAATGTGACTGCCTATACCTTTGCATATTATGAAATTCTTCCAAATGCATTATATTTCCAAATACATTTATTATATATGATCTTTCAGATCTTATGCTATAAAAAAGCTATAGCTTTATAAGTTGCCATCTTCTTTTAAAATATATTTTTAAATTCTGGATATAAAAGTTTATTTGTGCTTATTTGAGAACTTTAGGGACTACAATATAAAGGTGACAGCATAAAGGTAAATATCAGCCATTATTAACCAGAGGTAACTGATAAAACTAGTGCTTTTACTTCTTTTTTTTCTGCTCATATATTTAGTAAAACTGGAATCATTATTTACATTGCTTTTTGTTGCCAAATCCTATGTTATCAGCATAGTCCCATGTCATTAAAATCATTCAAAAACCTGACATTTAGTAATTTTTCTTCTTGAAATGACTTTTTGGTTTTACTAAAATCATGGTACCATTATAAAGATGTATAAGAATTTTATCTAACAGGTTATATATAGATGATAGTAAATATTTTCTTAAAATATTTTATTCTAAAATTAAGCATCAGTGAATTTTTTTAATTTTACAAACAATTTAAACTGTGGTAAACTATTTAACTTCTGCACTGTGGTTGAGAGGTTACATTATATTACCTGTTTGATGTACAAGGTATATTCATGCCATCCTACTTTTGGCTCCACGTCATCTATCTTCCTTTATTATGACATGATGTCAGTTTTGATCTATACATTCTTACCTCTAGGTATCTTTGCCTAAAGACATAATTCTAAACCTTCCATGATTGTAAGCGCATTATTGTGGTTTGGATCTAAAATGTCCTCCAAAGGTATTTTCTGAATGTTTGGTTCCCCAGATGGTGTTGCTATTTGTGAAGCCTATGGAACTTTGGGAGGTGGGGCTTAAGTTTTGAAGTAGTAGGATATTGGAGGTGGGCCTTTAGAGGTTTTTACCCTGGACCTCCAATTCTGTTTGCTGTATCTCTCACACTTGCTGGGTAGGGCACATGCTCGCTCTCTCTCTCTCTCTCTCTCTCTCTCTCTCTCTCTCTCTCTCTCTCGCTCATTCTCTCTCTGTTTCCCAACTGCCAAGATGTGGGATGGTCACCTGCTGCTGCCATACCCCCACCATTATAGACTGTGATCCTCTGTGAGCCCCCAGTAAATCTTTTCTCCCAAAAGTTTGTTTTGGTCAGATTCTCTACCACAACAACAAATGAGCTAATATATAAAATTGGTACAAGTGAGTGGAGTTTTTGATATTCAGAAACCTGACCATGTAGTTCTTAGGTTATTGGAACTTGTTTTCAGGAAGTGTTTGAAAGAGTTTGGGGACACAGGCAAAAGAAGACCTTGAATGCTGTAAGCAGAGCTTGAGGAGTGGTCTTGGTGAGCATTTAGAAGGGCAGAATGCTGCCACCAACAGAAATGCACATGGGGCTCAACAGTTTTTTAAATGAAAATGAGGTTTCTGTTGGGCATAGGCCTAGAGGGCATTCATGTTACATTCCAGCAAAGAGCTTGTATGCAGTTTGTCTATGTTCTAAAGATCTGAATGCAGCTGAATGTAAAACAATTGACTAACTTGGCAAAGGAAACATCATGAGTATGGCATAATGTTGAGGGTGTATGTTGATTGTTGCTTGATGTTTTAACCAGATTTATGATGGAGAAGTGGCAGAGCAGAAAAATTTGGAAAATGTGCAGTTTAAAGAGGAAAAAAGTTGCAGCTTGTCTAAAGTTACTGTAGACAGGGCTGGTTTAGGCAAGGAAGCCATAGTTGTTAGAGAAGCCACAGTAAAGGGAAGCCTCAAACTTTTTGCTGGGACAATAGAAATCTCCTGAGGGAAAAGAGTTGGCCATGTCCCTCTCATCAAATGCCACAGTGTGTGAAATGGCAAACTCTTTTCAAATGAAAGTGTTTCAGAGTGGCTGAAAAGCAAATGCCTCTGGGACATCTACTGCAAAGAGGTCTCCCAGAGTAGTGGTTTCTCAGAGCACACAGAGGCTGCTGCTGCAGATATGGTTCAAAAGGGTGAAGCTATTGCTTAAGCTGGCAGCAAATCTTGGCATCATCTATGTGGTGCTGGTTTTATATGCATGAAGAATATAAGAATTGCGGGGAAAAGGGAACACTCTTATATTGTTGGTGGAGCTGTAAATTCGTCCAACCAATGTGGAAATCAATACGGAGGTATCTTAAAAAACTGAAAATAGATCTACCATATGACCCAGCTATAACACTATTGGGAGTTTACCCAAAGGGAGATGGGTCATCATACCACAGAGACACCTGCATCTCCATGTTCAATGCAGCACTTTTCACAATAGCAAGGATATGGAATCAGCCAAAGTGCCCTTCAACAGAAGAATGGATAAAAAAAACTATGGTACATATACACAATGGAATACTACTCAGCAATCAAAGAAAATGAAATAAGGTCATTCGCAGGAAAATGGATGGAATTAGAGAAAATTATTTTAAGTGAATGAACACAAGCTCAGAAAGAGAAGCACCACATGTTCTCACTCATATGTGGGAGCTGAATCAAAATTATAAGAAGGAAAAATCCTATTCAAAGGTCGGATCAAAATAAAAGGGAAAAAAGCTAAGAATGCTGTCAATATAAATGGCCTAAAAAATACATGCAATTGTTCTAACAAGATAAAAACAAAGATCACTACAGGAAAAGTTTCTATCTTAGACATATAGAAAAATATTACCAAGTAAAAGATAGAGAAGACTTAGATGGGGAGGGTGGAGGGGGAGCATACGGGAGGGTAAGGGGGAACCTATATGAATAATGTACATCAAAATGCATATATGGAAATGTCACAATGAAAACCATGTCAGAATGAATCACATTAAGGTGTACATTAAAAATTTCCAATAAAAAAAAAAAAGAAGAATATAAGAGTTAAGTGGTTTTGGAGGCTGCCATCAGCATTCCAGAAAATAGTCTGTGAGGCCAGGCAATATACAACCAGGGTTGAGTGCCCTGCAGAGGGCCTCTGAAGGGCTGATGCATGAAGCTTTCAGGGTGAAACCTAACCAGCAATGGTCACCCCAGGATGGTGGATATGCCAGCAATGTGGAATGTTTGCTAAGGAAAGCCACTAGCAATGAGTGGATCCAGCTGATACTTAAATTTTCTATAAGCACATAATGAAAGAATTTTGCTTGATGATTGCTATATATTAGTAAGAATAACTAATGAAACCATACAGTTAAAGAATGAATGGAATATATGTTAATGTGACTAGTCTGGAGTATAACAAGTATCTTTTATCAATAATCCCCAATATGGATTGTTGTTGTTGTTAGGTGCCATCGAGTCGGTATCTGACTCATAGCAACCCTCTGTACAACAGGGGAAACACTATTGTCAGTGCTTCTCTGCTGTTCATAGGGTTTTCAATGGCAGATTGGTTTTTGGGAGGGGATTGCCGGGTCCTTCTCCCAAGCCTACAGCTTCTGGTGTTTCCAGGCGGTCTCCCATCCAGGTACTAACCAGGCCTGACCCTGCTTAGCTTCCGAGATCTGATGGGATCGGATGCCACAGGGCTATGGCTGCAGGCAAATGTGGATTAATACCTCCATATAATAATATGGTACAAACTTTAAGAACACTAAGGTGGTAGTCAGAAATGCTGAGTTCTAGTCTTGACTAAAGTAGTCAAGAAAATCCATGATAATAAGTAACTTTTGGGGGTCTCAGATTGATCATTTATAAGATGAGAAAGAATTAGAGGAGCCTAAGTTTTTGATAGCCCCCAATTTTATTCATATGATTAGATATGACAGGACAGAATTCAAACTCACACATTATAAAATTCTAGCCAATTTATAACTGTGGAAAAATTAATTCATATTTTGAACACTATTTTATTAGATGGATATTTATTCATGGTTCATCTTTAAGGGGCTTTATAAGTAGTCACTAATCTGGTAACATCTCATTCCTGTTAGAAGTGAATTCTGAGGCCAAAGAGAGCCATTCTGCCCAATAAGAGTCATCCATACACTTATCATACATTCCATAGCACAATTTACATAAGTTTAAGAGTCAATATATTATTCCTCTGTGAACAAGACAAAATATTCATATTAAATAACTTCTGATTCTGAGTATTTTCTACAAAACTAAAATTTATAGCTTCTTGATCATATAAAATAGATTTTTACTTTTTGCTTTTGTTTTTTGATTCAGGATTTCACTATGTATCCCAGGCTGGCTTTGAACTCATGTTAATCCTCCAGCCTCAGCCTCCCATTTGCTTGGATTACAGGGGTGTGCCACCACGTCTGGCTATAAAATAGACTTTTAAATGCCATTTTTATGATGTTTCATCTCTAAACTGCCATCATAATAATAATACTGTTCACTTTTATGGGCATTGAAGCTTTAAAGGTGCTTATCTGTATCATCTTGTTATCTCAATAGCACTAAAGATAAACACACAGGTGCTATTAATCCCACTTTTTGAATGAAACTCAGTAATTCTGAGTGACTTGCTCCAAGTTAACACAGTGATCAGTTGGAAGAACTAGATCCATAATCCTAAATCATGCGATTTGTCAAGTGCTTATTATGTATTGGAAAATATGTTGAACACTATTTATGCATTACCTCACTTGATGTCTCAATTTCACAACATATCTATTTTACAGATGAAGAAAAAGTATGATACAGAAAGACTACTATACATTTGTTGTTGTTAGGTGCCATCAAGGCGAGTCTGACTCATAGAGACCCTATGCATGAATGAAACCATACCCAACACTGTACCATGCCCAGCACTATTGTCAGTGCTTCTCTGCTATACACAGAGTTTTCAATGGTTAAGTGTTTCAGGAGGGGGCTGCTGGATCCTTCTCCCAAGCCTACAGCACCAGGTACTCCCAGGAGGTCTCCTGTCCAAGTCCTAACCAGGCCTGGCCCTGCTTAGCTTCTGAGTTCTGACGAGACCGGACACCAGGATGGTATGGCTGTAGGTACTGTCACACATAGGTCCTTTTTACCTTAAAACATAAATTCTTAACTTCTAGAGGATAAAGTAATCAGTCTCCAGTAGAAAAACTATGTTAGCACATATTATTTGCTAGGCATAATGCTAAACTCTGCAATTATTATAATGTCTCATATATATATATATATATATATATATATATATATATATATATATATATATATATATCAACCCCAGGAATTAAGTATTAGTTTTCCAACTCACAAATCAGGATACAGAGACTCACCATGTTAGAGACAGGATTTAAAACCATGCCCATTTGACCACTAATTACATACTCTGAATAACTTTGCCATTCTTCTTTTTTATCTTAAGTCCACTGCTGTTTCCCATATTCCTTGCTGCCATTAATTATGCTTATTACTAATTCATTAGAGTTTGATTTAAAAACTTTTATACATAAGGATAGAAAGATTTTCTTTAGAGACTGTGTGCATGTGTAGAGTGCTTACTTTTCCTCAGAAAAAATTTTTCCTAGGTTACTTGAATATTTTTCTGAACTTCTTACTTCATATTGCCTCAGTAACCACAAATAAAAGTGTTCAGAACTAGTCTAGGTCATTTACATCTTCTTAATGCTTTTTCCTCTGCAGCTGTACCACTGTGGTTTCTGATCCCATCAGATATCAGAAGCCAAGCAGGGTCAGGCCTGGTTAGTACTTGGATGGGAGACCACCTGGGAACACCAGGTGCTGTAGGCTTGGGAGAAGGACCCGGCAACCTACTCCCAAAAAACAACCAGCCATTGAAAAAACCCTATGAATAGCAGAAAAGCACTAACAACACTGTTTTGCCTGTTGTACGTAGGGTCACTATGCGTCAGACACTAACTCGACGGCACCTAACAACAATAATGCCTTTTCATTACAAATAATGTGTTAAGTTGCACAAATACTTCCTGGGTAAAATTTCAGTTAAATTTCAGTTATTCTTATTTCTTTATTTTCTGGCTAGATTTCACTTATCCTAGATAGTTTACCATGTTCCGCCTAAGACTGCTTCTAAGAAGGAAGTAAAACAAGTTTGTGCACATACATTCATATTCAAAGACGAGAGAAGATAAAATGTGAAGGTGAAACATACTGTTTTCTAGTAAAGCTCTTTCCTTTCCTAGAATTAGGGGTACTATAGTAATACAGAAGTGACTTCATTATTTTGTGAAATTTATGGTTTTTCCAAGCTAATAATCTAGATATTTGAAATGCATTCATTTAAGCAGAAGAAATAGCTAGGAAATATTTCCATGTCAGATGGTATGCATGTTAAGCTTTTATAACCTTTCTTCTGTTTATTCTGTGTAAGATAACTTGATGTGACAGGGTGTGATATGACTCAGGATGTAACAGGGTGTGATATGACTCAAAGATGACTCAGGTCAGGAATTTCAAGAAATCATCTTAAAAACTGTACCTTTAAAAAAGACTTAAATAGTATTTTAAAGATTATGCAATGTATAGTCTTTCTCATTACATATCAGATAATTGATTTCAAATGCTTAAATCCTTAAGAAAATCTTTTACTCAGAAAAAAAAAATAGGAAATTCCTGGCAATTAAGGCGGAGGACAGGTCTCTAGGTTTCTCTGGGTTAAGAGTGTCTTCCAGCAGATACAGGTATTTAGAGTTTATACATCTCTTTGTTGACTAAACAATGTAAGTCATAAAATTATGTTTCCCCCACCTACTTTTCTAAAGCTCTGCAATATACTTAACTGCCATCAAAAACTATAGTCTCACAGCATGGGATTTTCAAAAAAAAGAGTAAGGGTAGATGAGTCAATCCCAAAATGTGCTTCTGGAAGAACAAGTTTTATTTGTATCACAGGAAAATGGATAAGTACTTATTAAAGTATATGCTAAAGCATAACATATATTTGGAGGAATGTACTAAACATACCCACTCTTACAACTGGCATCCAGATCATGAAACTGAGTTTAACCAGCAACCTTTATACAGGGCTCCTTTGTCCCACCTTCTCATGTCTCTAAAGGATAAGTACTCCTGCCTTTTATTAGTATGAATCAGTTTACCTGGCTTTGGAAGATAATCATGAAACCTTTGCTAGAAATAGGTACACTCATAAACGTATGTAGCTCAGTGGGTAGAGCGCTGCGCTGCAGTCTCTGAGGCCCCGAGTTCAATTCCCAGCACTGCAAAAATGGGACAAGGGCCTGGCAATCCACTCCCAAGGCAATCCCGAAGCACTCAGCCATTGAAAACCCTATGAGGGTTGCTATGAGCCGGATACCGACTCAAAGGCACCTAACAACAACAACAACAAGATGTACAAAGATGGCTATTTTGGGGAGGAGGAGTCTGACTTCAGTTAATATTGTTTGTGAAATGCATCCATACTGCTATGTACATTATTCCATTATATTCCATAGTTTTATTTATTCACATTGTCACTGATGGACATTTGGGTTGTTTAGAATTTGGGACTATTGTAAATATTCTTCTATATGTCCTTTGTGAATTTATGTACCTATTTCCTTTGGATATATCTACTAGCACTTGAATTGCTAGATCTTAAGGCAGGCATACATTCAGCTTTGATACCTCCAAAAATTGTTCCAGAGTAACTGCAGCAATATTCTCACTACCAAGACATGAGAATTCCATTATCATTCCCCTTCTTGACAATACTTAATGCTCTCCCATCCACCACCAGTTTTCTCATTCTGAAGAGTATATAGTAGCATTGCAATGTTGACTTAATTTGGATTGCCCTGATGACTTGTGAAGTTGACTATACTTTTACATGTTTATTGGAAATTTGGATAAGTCTTTTGTGAAGTGCCATTTCATAAGTGCCCATTGTGCTATATTACTTATGTTTTTCCAAGAGTTTTTCCAACATTCCTTCTACAGATCTTTGGTTGAATGTATGGACCACAAATATTTCCTCTCATTCTTGGGTAACCTTTTTGATTCTTAAATATCTCTTGTTGAACTACTTTTGCCATTAATATATTCCAGTTTGCCAATTTTTTATTGTCTAGTATATTTTGAACCCTTGTGTTTTCTTTAAGATCTTAGTTTTACCTTTCATACTTAGATCTTTAATCCATTTGGAAGTGATTCATGTATATATTGTGAAGTTTTATCATGGATATCCAAATGACCCAGCATTTTAAAAGATTTTCAAAAGACCCATTTTTAAAGATATTAAAAAGACCCCAAAAGATTTTTAAAAGACCCAGCATTTAAAAAGATTTTAAAAGACCCATTTATTTTACAAAATTATCTTTCCCATTTAGTATCACCTTTGTCATAAATCAGGAATCCACAGTATATGTGGGATGTGTTTCTGGCTTCTTTGGTTCCATCTGTCCATTCTCGCACCAATATCATTGTTTCAGTTACTACAGAAAGTCTTGATTTTTAGTGCTGTATGTCTTCTAGCTTTGCTGATATTTAGAATTGCCTTGGCTATTAGTGTTTTCCATTTCCATTTTACAATCATCAATTTTCTCACACACCCCAGTAGTATATACCTAAATAGACAAACTATTAAGGAGGATATACAGCTGACATATGAAGCATATGAAAATTTGTTCCATATCATATGTCACCAAGGAAATGCAAATTAAAACAACAAGGAGATAATACCACACAGCTATCAGAATGGCCAAAATCTAGAATGCTGACACCACCAGATGCTGGTGAGGATGTAGAGCAACAGGAACTTTTACTCATTGCTGGTAGGAATGGAGCATGCAAAAATGGGCAGTTTCTTATAAAATTAAATTTACATTTACAATACGATCCATCAGTTGTACTCCTTTATATTTACCCAGTTTAAAACTTATGTGCACATAAAGTCCAAGAATGAAAAGGATATTGAAGCAAATACATAAAGCAGAAGTACCACTGGGAAAGAAAAAAAAAAAAAAAAAGAGTGGCTCATGAGAAAGAGGCTAGGAGACTGAACTTCACAGTAACAGGAGTCCTTATGTTATTATTGTTACTCTTTTATTTCCTGAGGTTACTGGAGAGAGAGAGTCTTTTGTTTCCTAAAACAAGAACATTAAACTACGGTCATCTTTGTTTACCAATAACCCGTACCTGGACCACCTGGGAATTTATTTCTAGTTGTCCATACCCTTATCTGTTGTTAACTTTGGACTTTACAACAGGAACATTGGAAATAATGTAGTGCAATATCTTCAAATTTCATAAGAAAAAATTACATCAGAATTCTCAAATTGTAAGGGAGACTCCTCAAAAGGCTAAAGAAATGGCAGTAATAGTTAACTATGAAAAAGGGGATTGCTAGCATGGACAATAGAAAGAGAACTCTTTAAGGAGTTTGATCCCCAATCTGTGTGGTTGACTGGCCTTGTCTACCCAAGCAGAAGAGTGGAGATTTATTCCCTGGGTGTTTTGTTTATGGAGTAAAAGATGGACTCCAAGGTACCATGTTATAAACAGGTGAATGAGGTGACTGTGCAACTCAACAGGAATGCTAAGATTCCTGACTGCCTTTCACTGCTTGATTCCCATAACATTGATAGTCAAGGCATAACTTCCAGGCAAGAGATTTTAAAACTGATAAGACTGCAGTAAAGACCTCTAACATTTATACAGGTGCTAATACCTTGAACTTCTGAACACATTCTCTCTCCCTGTCCCCTCTAAATTATCCGGTGTGAGGCTTGAATCTTTACCCACGCCTCCTGAGTCCAATTCATCTTTTTAGTTTACCACTATGAACATTACCAGAAAATCAAGACCAAAGACACTTTAGAAGAGACTAACAGGCAAGGAAAATAACAGCATGACAGAGGAACTGAAGCCATGTATGATTATCATTAATATTGTCAGAGTGGTAATGTATCTATGAAACCAGAACAAGAAGCTATAAAAAAAAAAAGAGCTAAAAGGAATTTCTGGAAATTGAAATATAGTAGTAGAAAAAACTGAATATAAGATAATTTTGGGGCTGGGAATATAGATAGTGATAGAGTAGGTGCTTAGCAGACACAAAGCCCTGGGTTTGATTCCTAGCACTATGAGATGGGTAGGATTAAATATATAATTGATGAAATCTCCCAGAATTTAGATTGAAAAGACAGACATAGAAAAATATAATGAAGAAAATGAGAGAACCAGTCCTCAACATTTAAATAATCAGTCCCAAAAAGAAAGAAAACAAAAGGAAGAATAAAATCAACAATATTACACAAAACCTAGTTGCAAGATCAAAAGCCTCACTGAATTTGTAACACAATAAATGAAAGAGACCTCCCACCAAGGCATATCATTATGAACTTTCAGAAGTCTAGGAATAAACATAAGACTCTACAAACATCCAGAGGATCAGAATGGCAATGAACTTCTCAGCAGCAACTTTGGAACAAGACAATGGAGGAAAAATGATTTCAAAATTCACAAGAAAATAATTTTCTACTAGAATTCTACACTTGGTGTATTATTTAAAAATAAAGTTAGAATGAAGACATTTTCAGACATGTAAAGATATGCCATAGGATAGAGAGAGGGAGAGAGAGAGGTGGGGGGAAGAGAGAGAGAGAAAGAGAAAGAGGAAGAAAGAATGAATCCCCAGGAGGCTACTGACAAGTAAAATCTCAGGATGAGAGCCATGAGGCTGGCCATTCAGTATTGTATGCCTGTGTCTCAAGAGACACATTTAAAACTCTCATCAGTTAGATGCCCACCGCCTTGAACCATTTTTTGAACCAGAGAATAGATACCTAGGTAAGGTTTCCCAGATTCTTACCTGCTTTTGCCTTCTCTTTAACCTGTTGTTATACACCTCATGTGATTCTCCATGTCCTATTCACATTAGCTGACAACATTCATGTAGCCCCACAGAAGTTTTTATACCTACTTAGTTCATTAGACACATGTAAGGGTAAGTTTAGAAGCAGAAATTATAGAGGAGTCCAATTTCCCATATCATATTGCTGCTATTTACCCACCCATGCTTTAACCCTGAGACCATATGCCACAATTGTGGCAAGTCTTGTGCTTCAGAGTTCTTTCAAACTTTGCCCATAGACTTCCCTGGAATGACACCTCATGTAACTCCTAGGAAAGCAGAAAGTAGATTGTTAGCTTCTCTTTTCCAGGAAGTCTTGAACTGTGGTAATACTTTCTTTTCTTTATAGAACTAGGTTTACAAGTACTAACTAGATTTTCAAAACTAAGCAATATGCTGTCTAGGAATTCCCATATAGGAGGGTGGTAAAATATTCTCTCATATCATTAGGTTAATGAACAATGTAGGTCTTTGCTGATTGGCATTTGTCTATTAGAAACTGAATAGTAAAATGCATATTCCAGTTTCGTCAAGACCCAGCATTCAACTATGAAGAGAATTCATGAGCATCATCAATAGCAGGTGAGTTGTTCCCCTCAAATAGGAATTTTTGTTGTTTAAGATTTAAATGTATTTGTTAGTATTGATAAGGCCATTTTTTTGGTTTAATTAGAGACTAAAAGAATTAAAGAATAAATCCATTTTATCTTGTGTAGTATAGAAGATTGGTTTAGCAGGAGAAATTTTTCTTATATTTTATAGATTTTATCAGCTGTTCATTTTTCTGCAGATGGATATCCAATTTTCCCAACACCATTTGTTGAAGAGGCTATCTTTTTCTCCATTGTGCATCTTTACCACCTTTGTAAAAAAATCAGGTGGTTGTTGCTGTGTGGGTGTATTGCTGGATCTTTGATTCTGTTCCATTGGTCTTCAAACCTATTTTTGTGTGAATACCAAGCCATTTTTTGCTATTATCACCCTGTAATATAGTTTAAAGTCAGGTACTATGATCCCACCTGCACTAGTTTTGCAGCTTAGGATAGTTTTGGTTATAAGTGTTCTTTTAGGATTCCATTTGGATTTTGGATTTTTTTTCTATTTCTGAAAAAGTCTTTCATTGGGATTTTAATCGGAATTGAACTAAATCTGTAAGTTGCTTTTGATAGTATAGCCATTTTTACAATATTGATTCTCCCAATCCATGAGCAGGGGATGTCGTTCCATCTTCTACTATCCTCTGTGATTTCTTTCTTTAATGTTTTGAAGTTTTCCTTGTGGAGATCTTCGAAGTCTTGGTTAGATTGATTCCTAAATATTTAATCCTTTGGTGAGCTATTGTGAAAGGGATTGTTGCCTTAATTTCCTTCTCTTTCTGTTCACAAGGAAGGCTACTGATTTTTGAGTGTTAATTTTGTCTCTTGCTACTTTGCTGAAGGAATTAATTAGATCTAAGAGTTTTCTAGAGGAGATTTTGGGGTCCTTTAAGGGATCATGTCATCCACAAATAAGGATAATTTGACCTGTTTTCCCCCTATCTGTATCCCTTTGATTTCTTTTTCTTGTCTGATTGCTCTGGCTGGGACTTCAATCACAATATTGAATAAGAGAGGAGAGAGTGGACATCCTTCTCTTGTTCCTGATCTTAGAGGAAGTGGTTTCAATTTTACCCTGTTTAATATGGGATTGGCTGTAGGTCTGTCATAAATGGGCTTTATGATGTTGAGGTATTTCCCTATTATGCCCATCTTATTTAGCGTTTTTATCATGAAAGAGTGTTGTACTTTGTCAAAGGCCTTCTCAGCATCGATTGAGATGATCATGTGATTTCTTTCTGTAAGTCCCTTGACACGTTGAATTACATTGATTTTCATATGTTGAACCAGCCTTGCATCTGTGGAATGAAGCCCTTCTGATCATGGTATATGATTTTTTTTATGTGCTCCTGAATTTGGTTTGCCAGGATTTAGTTGAGAATTTTTGCATCAGTGTGCACCAGGAAAATTAGTCTGTAGTTCTCTTTCTTTGAAGTGTCCTTGCCCAGTTTTGGTATCACAGTGATGATGGTTTCGTAGAATGAGTTTGGGAGTGCCCCTCCCTTTTCTACTTTCTGCAATAGTTTGAGATAATTAGGTATTCTTCTTTGAAGGTTTGATAGAATTCTTCTGTGAACCCGTCAGTACCTGGGGTTTTCTTTGTTGGGAGGCTTTTTATTACCTTCTCTATTTCAGTGAATGTCATGTGTCTGTTTAGACTGGTTATGTCCTCTGGGCTTAATTTTGTTAATTCATATGTGTTAATTAATTTATCCATTTCTTCTGTATTTTCATTTTTGGGGAGTACAATTTCTCAAGTTTTCCCTGATGATTTTCTGGATTTCATTGTTATCTGTAGTTATGACCCCATTCTCACCTCTAATTTTTTCAATTTTGGCCTTTTTCTTTTGGTGAGACTGGCTTGAAGGGGGGTCGTCTATTTTATTAATCTTTTCAAAGAACCAGCTCGTAGTCTCATTAATTCTTTGAATTATCTTTTTAGATTCTAATTGGAATATCTCTGCCTTGATCTTGATTAATTTCTGTCTGAGTGCTCCTTTCGTGATTGGCTTGTAGTTGGCTTTCTAACGCCTTGAGATGCTTCATTATTTAATTGAACCTTCCCGAACTTATTGATGATGGTGCTCATGGCTATGAACTTCCCTCTTAGAACTGCCTTTACTGTATCCCATAAATTTTAGTAGCATGTGTTTTCATCCTCATTTGATTGCAGGAATTTTTAAATTTCTGCTCTGATTTCTTCATTAGCCCATTGATCATTCAGCAGTATCTTATTTAGTCTCTGTGAATTTGTAAGATTTCTGAAATTTTTCTTTTGAGTTCTAATTTTATTCTGTTGTGATCTGATAATATATAGGGGATGATTTCTACATTTTTTATATGTGTTGAGGCCATTTTTATGGACTAAAATATGGTCTATCTCAGAAAAAATTCCATGTTCTGAGAATGTGTATTCTGCACCTGATGGATGGAATATTCTGAGGACATCTGTAAGGTCCAATTGGTCCATGGTGCTTTTTTTTTTTTTTTTTTTCGGTACTGGGGGTTGAACCCAGAGCCTCACACTTGCATGCTCTGCAAGTGCTGAATCACTGAGCTGCACCCTCAGCCCATTTTTTTTTTACTTTTTGAGATAGGGTCTCACTAAGTTACACAGACTACCTCTGGTCTTGAACTTGCAATCCTCTTGCCTCTGCCTCCCAAGCTGCTGGGATTACAGGCATGCGCCACTGAACCTGGTTTATGGTACTATTTAAGTCCATCATTTCACTGTTGATTTTTTGATGACCTGTCTCTTGGTGAAAGTAGGGTATTGATATCTCTCATAATTATTGTATCTGGCCCAGTGTGTTCCTTTATCTCCAATAAAGTTTGTTTTATGAAACTAGGTGTACCTTTATTTGATGAGTAAATATTAAGTAACATTATGAGTTCCTGGTCGACTGTTCCTTTTAGTCTCTTCTGATCAGTTTGGAATTGAAGACTAATCTGTCCAAAATTAGTATTCTAACTGCTGCTTTTTTTGTTGTTGTTTCCCAGCCTTTAATTTTCAGCCTTTTATGGTCATATTGATGAAGCGAGACTCCTGAATGCCACATATAGAGTGTTTATGTTTTTTAATCAAATTGGCCAATCTATGTCTCTTGATTGGTGAGTTAAGACCATTTACACTGGGAGTAATTATTGAGAGGTGCTTAGTATTCTGCATCAATTTAGTACTTGTTACTGTTTTTTGATTTATATTTGGCCTATTGTTAAGTTCCTCTCATGTTTATTTTTCATTCCTTGATCTTGTATGTGGGGTTGTCTTACCACCCCCATATGTAGTGTTTCATTGAGGATCATTTGCAATGCTGGCTTGGTGGCTGTGAATCATTTAAACAAGGCACTATCATGAAATATCTTGTACTCACCATCTATTTTAAAAGACAACTTTGCTGGATAATGTAATCTTAGTTGGCAGTTATTCTTTTTCAGAGCCTGCATGATGTCTGTCCAAGCTTTCCTTTCCTTTACTGTTGTTATGAAGAAGTGCACTGTTGCTGGGCACGGTGGAGCATGCCTTTAATCCCAGCAGCTTGGGAGGCAGAGGCAGGAGAATCATAGGTTCGAGACCAGAGGCAATCTGTGTAACTTAGTGAGACCCTGTCTCAAAAAGTAAAAAAAAAAAAAATAGGCTGGGGGTGCAACTCAGTGGTCTAGCACTTGCAGAGCATGCAAGCTCGAGGCCCTGGGTTCAACCCCCAGTACTGCAAAAAAAAAAAAAAAAAAAAAAAAAAAGTGCACTGCTATTGTGATGTATTTGATGTTTTTGACTTCCATACCTTTTTCTCAGGACTGCAGAAAAAGAATTCTAAAAAGATTTGGATTAAAGCATTTAACGTTCCAAGCAAACAGACAATAATCATCAGAAGACATAATTAAAGTAAAAGACACTTTCCTCCAGGATACATCTATATTTATTTATCTTAGCTAAAAACTTCATACAGCAATTCAAGGTCACAGATATAACCAACCACCTCATATTCAGTCAGATTCCCTTTCACTGTTACTCTGGTTACTTTCTCCATATTCCAATTCCAGAAGGCATATAAGAAATAAAATCCCAATAACCCCATGTCCAGCTTTGAAATCTGCTATAATGGAAAACAGTTTTATAAAACTGCAAAATGCTAGAACATGCATTGTTTCAATCCGTTTCTACCACCCAAATCTGTGCCTTTGTGTTAAAACCATGTACTAAATTACCCCATACAGGATAGAATATAGACAGATAAGGCATAGATAAATAAGAAAAATTACTAAGAATCCATGTTAAGGGCAGCTAGGGAAAGGGGTGTAGTCGGCATAGCCACAGGCCTTTATTGTTGTTTGTTTTGTTTTTACTATATATTACTATAGGAGATGGGGTTTGGCTCAGTTGGTAGAGTGCTGGTCTGTGTTCTCTGAGGCTCTGGGTTTGAGTCCCAGGATCCTCAAAATGGGAGAACACTCCCTAAACAATCCTGAAAACAATCAGCCATTCAACACCCTTTGAGTAGCAGAGATGCACTGACATAGTGCTAGGTACAGCACAATGTCGGGGAGTGTATCATCTGTTGTACATAAGATCACTATGAATTGAACCCAACTCAATGCCACTTAAGAACAACAACATACACTAGTAGGCATAAATACACACTAAACCACTGAAAATGTTGTTTTTAAGTCATTCATATTAACAGTTTCTAGAAATACAGAAAATGTAGGAAACAGGCTAAACAGAATCTTAAAAATCAGAGTCTTAACAATTTTAAATTATAATTTTTATCATTCTTATAATGCTTTTTTACCAATTAAAGAAAACGCAAGGATGTTTTACTCTTAGATGAAATAAAAGTCTTTGCTTGAGGACTTCAACTATAATCTGAGGTTTTCAAACACTCATATGGTTGCATAGCTTTTTAAAAGCCTTTGGGTATAAAACTGGTAAAATGTGGTTTTAGTTATTGGCATGCCTGTGCAACAAAGCATTTGGGAGGCATGATTGACAGGCCAGGAGTGTGTATTAGGGAAAACCTATGCTTATGTCTGCTTCAGTGACTTTATTAGCCACACCCTACTTGTAAATTATAAACTGTCATTCAGAGTAGCATGATGATGTTTTAAACAAGTCAGGTTATAATAACCCTACTTCTTTTGCCTTAATGCCTAGAGGCAAATTCAGAAAATGTTCCTACATTTTGGCTCATAAAAGCATCCATCTGGAAAAAACTAAATAACAAACCCTAATAGTAAAGAGCAATGTAAAGATTTATGATGCTATGCATATATATAAATTATATAGTTAAACATCACAATTAGGTAATTCAACCTTCACTATAGTTCATTTCCAAAGCTGAGCAATTATTTCATATTGACCACAAAATAGTTCTATTAATTTTTCATAGTAAATTTTAAACTGGTACTTTAATATATAATATTAACACCATCTACTGAGTTAAAATTGATATTAATACCAAAAATTTCACTGGAGACCTTTACTATTTTTATAAAGAATTATAGAACAGTTTGCTTTAAAGCAGGCTCATTTTATGAGAAATATCCAAATTTACTTTAAAACATTAAATGCACAAATAAATAGATTTACATCATACTTTGCTAACCATATAATCTTGAACTGAAATAAGGAATAAAAACAATTATCACTGTTTATTGACTTCTTACTAGTAGCCTAAATATTCCTTCTTATATGTTAGATATTTTGAAATTCAGCACTTATTAAAAAAATGTATTAGCACATACTATGACCCTATCATTCTTAATAAAACTAATATGAATTCATAAAAAATTCAGACTATAGAGGGTCAATAGCAATAAGGATTCCCACAATCCCTTTCTTCTTCCTTGATCAAAAGCCTTGCCTACGACAAAATAATTTTTGTTGTATAAATTTCAATAAGGTAACAACTCATACATCTAGCTTTTAGATAAGTATTAAAGGTTTGAATCCTTTTACTGTGACTCAACAAACTGAATTCTGCTCAGTGTTTGAATTTTCAGATAAAGATCATACTGTGGAATCTCCCAGTAACTTAGTAGTCAACAATGACACTTCAAATTTCTCATTTCTGAAGGAAATTCTTATGGAAGCAGCTTTAATAAGCATTAGGTAGTCTAGACTTTTTCTGTAGGTTTAATTGTGGGATTTTTGGTTTTTCTTTTTGAGGTGGATCAAACCGCAAAGCTATGTCTTGGTAAGCCTATTTATCTTACAAGTAAGAAAAGATAAACACCTGTAAGTTGATGTTTAAAGCCCAAAACTAGTTTTGAAGTGACAAGACAGGGAAAACTAGTAGTTCACATTTCAGTCACTTTTCATCTAAACCCATCAATGAGTGCACTGGTCCATTAATTATGTGGCCCAGCACAAAATGATATGTTAGTCTTTCCTTTTACTCTGACAGCTGTAAGATTTTAGTTTAAGAGAAGCAAGCTATTTCAAATACTTTATTTGGTGGTCTCAAGAATTTACCTAAGTTGTAAATGAAAATAAAGTTAACTGAGAATCAAACTAGTTTTTTTCATCACTCTATTAGAACCAAAGTAAAACTAGAAATGGGAGAAGGGCCTGGCAATCCACTCCCAAGGCAATCCTGAAGCACTCAGCCATTGAAAACCCTATGAGGGTCGTTATGAGTCAGATACCGACTCGATGGCACCTAACAACAAAACTAGAAAAGAGGATCTAAAACTTAGGATCCTATGGACCTAGCTTTTCTAAGGTTATTAAAACACAAGGAAGCAAAGTTTTTGTAAAGGACTAGATAGCAAATATTTTAGCCTTTGTGGGACATACTATTTCTGTCACATTTATTCACTTCTGCCCTTATAGTGCAAAACCAGTTGTAGATAATATGTAAATGATAATGATGTCCACGTTCCAATAAAAATTTACAGATATAAATTTCATATAATGTTGACATGTCACAAAATATTCTTCCTTTGATTTTTTTTCCCAACCATTAAAAAGGTAAAATTCATTCATAGCTCACAGATTACAGTAAAACAGGCATCAGGCTGGATTTGGCCTGACTATAGTTCAGCAACTCTTGTTTTACCACATTATTTTGGTTTTTGCTTTGTGGACTATACAAATGCTTAAAGGAAAAACATGTTATCAGGGTAGAGATTTTTTTAAAACTTTTGTTTAAAATATTTGATAGGTTCAAAAAGCCTACCAATTGCCAGAATAAATAAATAAGTGGAAATAATGCTATTTCAACCATTTCTCCCAAGTGAACCCAATCCAATGTCCTTATTCCGTAGTATTGTTATAGTAGTCCTTAATAGATAATATCTGTTTTCAGTATAAAATCTTTACTTCCATTAAAAATTTTTGTATGCTAATAAAATCTGGCCCTCTTCTAAATTACCTATTTTAGATGAGCTTTAATTGTGTATAAAATTAATATTTTAATTTAAAAAATTTTTGGTACTAGGGGGCTTAACCTAGCGCCTCCCACATATTTGGTAAACACTCTACCACTGAGTTGCAGCCCCAGCCCCTTTTTTTAGGTTTTTAAATCT
The DNA here is from genome assembly GCA_007922755.1 of Pedetes capensis. Taxonomy (NCBI): domain Eukaryota; kingdom Metazoa; phylum Chordata; class Mammalia; order Rodentia; family Pedetidae; genus Pedetes; species Pedetes capensis. The sequence goes on from VMDO01009659.1 coordinate 73,189, forward strand.
TGAAACAGGGTTTTGCTAAGTTGTACAGGCTGCTTCTGGCCTAGAACTTGCCATTCCCTTGCCTCCACTTCCCACATTGCTGGGATTACAGGTATGCACCACTGTTCCCGGTTTTATTTTTAATTTCTGTAAAGGTATTTTACGCAAGAGGAATTTTAATTTGTGTACAATTTGAAATTTACATTTTTAGCAATATGCACATTGTTCATAATTCAAAAGGTACAAAATAGTTCCTAGAGAAAAGTTCTACTCCCAAGCCTGATCTGTAGTCATATAGTTTCCTCCTCAGAGGAAAGTAATGCTACCAGTTTTGTGTGTGTGTGAAGATTACAATTATATATTTTTATATATGACATTTACTATTATACATGAATATTAATTTTATAAGTTATATAATTTTACAGTATAACCACTGTTGTTAAAGTGTATTCTTTGTGACAAGTTAATACGTAAGCATTATATAAAATTCAAATGTGAGGAAATGCTTAATTTAGAACATTAAGAGTTTTGTATACTGCCACACTCCAGGAAAGGAAACTTAACATATTACATATTTACTAGCTTTACTGACTTTCACATATTTTTAACAGAATATGATCATTCATTACTTCTGTTTGGAAATTGCCCGTTTTTTAAAAGTTTAACAAAATATTTCGGAAAGCTATATATGTACTTTGATCTCTTTCTTTTTTGTAGCTCTGTTGTTCAATTGTGCAGATATAATTTCTCTAACCAGTACCATTTTGGTGGACATGTGAGCTATTCCTTTTGTTTAATAAAATGAGTGCTCCCAGAGGATTCTGAAAAGATGGCATCACTATAGTATTTGACTATTTGAATCTCCCTGAAATTCCATATCAAAAAAGAACAACTGTAATTCTGAACACCAAAAATCTGTGGACAGCATCTACAGCAAAATTTGTTGTTGTTGTTGTTGTCAGGTGCCGTTGAGTTGTGTTCAACTCACAGCGACCCTCGTAGGGTTTTCAATGGCTGTCTCAGGGATTGTTTTCAGGAGTGGACTGCCACATCCTTCTCCCATTTTTGCAGTGCTTGGGATCAAACCCTGGTCCTCAGTTCAGAGGAGTGCTCTATCAATTGAGCTAAACCCAAGCCCCACACCAAAACTTAGTGACAACATATTTTCATAAACCTCAAAATATAAGTAGATAGAACAAATCGCTTATAGCTACAAGACTAACTAAAAACTTAATGGGACCAAAGAGGCCCAAACTGAGTGTTGATGCAATGTAACTTCTGCCCAGTGCTCTGAAGAAATTCAGTGATGTGCAGGTAAAACAATAACTGTCTTAAGATAGTCAGCTGCTGGTCATCTAATTAGTGACATCCATAAGTAGATAACCAAGATTCCCATTGTCCTTACCTACTAATCCAGTGAAAACACAACCAAGGAAATGAACATGGCCAAACTGGCTGGGAGAGAAGATTAAGTTGAGCTTAACTCTAGGCTGTCAGTGAACAGACATGAAAGAAATACAATGAAAATGAGGCACCCCTGTGAGGATGTGGCATAGGAACACCCTTTTGGTCTATATGTGAAATACAATTACTCTTACTGTTTTTTTCACTGGCCCAGCAAGGAAAGAAGAGGAAATGATCCCCAAAGGGCTCTCACTAAAGCACCTAGTCGCAGCAGGCAGGCACAGATCTCTCCTAAGACAGTGCCAGGTGGAGAGTTGAGCTGTAGTAGTACACTTGTGAAACCGTAATGGATGTGTCCTAAGGCAAGCTCAGAGAGGCAGAAATTTTCTATGGAGAGGAGGGGTAAAGACCCACTTGATCTTTTTCAGTATAAATAAAGACCACAGAAGCAGTGCCTCACACAAAAAATAACAGCAACAACTTTATGGGAAAAACAAAAGGAAGGTAAAGGGACATTTTATGGCTCTGAGAGGTGAAAAATTGAAGTACTAACTGGCAATGTTTGCAGTGCCTGTCTCAAAACAGCAGCAGAAACTGGAAGGAACTCTGTAGGTTCCAAATAAATACAGGAGAACTGTGGGAAAGTAGAGTTGCTGGAATGCTCTATATTGTCCTGTAAATGCATAAAACTAACAAATCAAAATATTCTTCCTAGATAATTCTCCCAATTGTGGAGAAACAGTTGGAAATATAACCAAAATTGAGCATAACAAAAATAATAGGGTCAAAGGAAAAAGGTAGAAATTAATGAGAAGAAAACAGGAGGCCATATTTTTGACCCTTGATGAACATTAACACACTGAGGAACTCCAAACTCAAAAAGATAAAAAATTTCTTTGCCCACCCTTACCTCTTAAAAGTATAAAAAATAAAAAAAATAGTTTCCCATAAAAACGAACAGTAAAGGATTGCAATCAAATCCCATATACAGTTACTTTTACAAGCAGATCAAGGAGAATATAATAATTTCTCTACCAAGAGTGAAAGCAGTCCAGAAAGTTATGACTACAAAAAGATGAAAATTGACCCTAATACTTCAAAAGAAGCTTAAAGCATGTATAACTACCATACAATAAGAAGTTATAGAAGAATAACCCAAATCAGGATTATAGAAACTCAGATATGAGGTGATTAGAGATGCAAGTTTTTTTTTAGAAAATGAATGGTTAGAAATAAAAAATCATTTTAGAAATGAAGATTAACCACCATCAATATGCGGTATTCAAGAAACTCATCTAACCCACAAAGACAGGAATAAACTGAGAGTTAAGGGCTGGAAAAATGTATACCTAGCAGGGGGGGAACAAAAGAAAGCAGGTGTGGCAATTTTAATTTCAGATAGAATAAATTTCACTCCAAAACTAATTAGAAGAGATAAGGATGGTCACTACATTTTAATACAAGGAACAATCGATCAAGAATCAATAACGCTCCTTAATATCTATGCCCC
>VMDO01009660.1:0-24546 GCA_007922755.1 Pedetes capensis
AAAAAAAAAAAAAAGAATTATGATGCTGGAGATGAATATTGAATATACCAAGCACTGTGAAAAGAACCAACAGATCTGTCCTAGCTGAAGTGCAACCAGCATCCTCGTTGGAAGCAAGGATGGCTAGATTGTGTCTTACATATTTTGGAGATATTGTCAGTGAAGCAGGGCCCTAAAGGAACCTGATGAAGAAATCCCTCTCCCCTTAGCAAATACTTGCTCAGGAGCTGTCTGTCTTCCTGAGGTTTTAGCTAATGCCCACTTAAGTTGTTTCCAAGCATGTTAGTGTGAGCCATTAGGGCTTCGTGCAGGAGACCTTGCAGTAACTATATTCCTGTAATAAGCCACATGTGCATCTTAACTAGGCACAACTGCTGGATGACTAGTCCTTTGTTCTCATTTTAGAGGAATTCTGTCCTCCCCCTTTTTCCCCATGTAGGTTGCAAGGTGACTTACCGCTCCTTTTCTGCTTCTGCAATCATAATTTCCTTTTTTTTTAATCATGCAGATCCCTGCCTTTTTTGGTCTTATGAGCCCACCCATCACAGTGAATCTATAAGAAGTCCGAGTTTCCTTTATTTGAGGCTCAGTCTCTGGAAGTGATTCCACTGAGTCAAGTATCAGTACTAAGAAAGCCCTCCTGAACTTGCCTACAGTCTTTCCAGCCTTATTTGTCCTGCAATAACAGAATGGACCAATCCCTAGAGAAGGACATCATGTTTGGGAGAGTAGCAGGGCAGCAACAAAAAGGAAGACCCTCAAGTAGGTAGATTGACAGTGTCTACAACAATAAGCTTAAACATAGAAAGATTGTATGCCTGGCACAACGTCAGGGAGTGTTTCATTCTGTTTTACATAGGGTCACTATGAGTCAGGCCTGATTTGATGGCACCTAACAACAAACAATGAAAGGTGTGGGTATTATAGATAGAAATGTATGCAGTTAGGATTTATTGGATATCAGTGAACAGATTTTGAAGCCAGTGACAGTGGTGGAGTGAGGAACTTTGGGTTCCTTTGCCAAAGGAGTACTGATCTCAAAATAATTCTGAAATTTATAAATGGTGTTCCTTTTAGTAAAGGAAACAAACTCTATTAAAAATTTACCTACAACAAGAACCTAGGACTTGGCAATCTTTACCACTGCCAGTGGTCCTTGCATTTATCAAATGGAAGAAAAAGCTGTAAATGTAGCATAGTGTTAGCAAGCCTTCCACAGATGTTATCCTCAGGCTGAGAATGTGAATCATAGCAGGCATGGGAGAGCTTGTGCAGCAGGATTCAAATGGGTCATGTGCATGCTTTTAAAATCTCAGCACAGCTGCAGGAAAACACATCATATTGAAAATCCTTGGACTTCAGGAGTTGGTGCTTTCTAATATGTCCTAAGGTAGTGAGCACTAGTCTTAATTTGATACGCATTAAACTGTGATGGATCCACCTCCTTGCTCCCCTCAAGCACTCTGCTGCCTCAATTCCTTGGCTTCTATTTCAAACTAAGAAAAACAGATGAGAATTGAGGGTAATTTCATGAAATTATAATACAGCTGTAGCACTGTGGCGTCCAGTCCTGTCAGATCTCGGAAGCTAAGCAGAGTTGGGCCTGGTTAGTACTTGGATGGGAGACCACCTGGGAACACCAGATACTGTAGGCTTGGGAGAAGGACCTGGCAACCTACTTCCCCCCCCCCCAAAAAAAAAACAATCTGCTATTGAAAACCCTACAAATAGCAGAGAAGCACTGACAATAGTGTTTTACCTGTTGTACGTAGGGTTGCTATGAGTTGGATACTGACTTGACAGCACCTAACAACACAACAATAATTTATTGAGTATTTGGTATCTATAGGCTTATTGGAATTTATTGAGCTCTTACACATTATCATGTTAAATGCTTTAGAGAATTATATCACAGATTGTTTATAACAGAAGTTCTTGAACATTTTGATCTAGGGATCCCTTTTGATACCTAAAATTGATGAGGACCCCTACATTGATTATAAATATTCTATTAATATCTACATTAGAAATTAAGGTTGAAAACTTTTAATATATTAGATTTTAAATAATAACAAACCCATTACATGGTAACAGAACTTTTTAATTAAAAGTAACTCATTTTAAAGTAAAAAATATGGCAATAGAAAGAGTATCGTAGCTTTATATTTTTCAAGTGTCTTTCATGCCTAGATTAATTTAATATAGCTGGATTTCATATTAAAGTATGTATGCATAGATTCTCATATGTTCTTATGCCCTTAATCTATTGTGTATGGGGTTTGGGTTTAAGCAAACAGGGAAAATATAGTTTTTTACTCTCTTGTAAGTGCTGAGTGTATTCACAGTATTTTCAAACTATTGTGTGTATTCTTTGAATGTTGATACTTCTCTAATACTGGATAATTGGTGGTGGTGGTTGTTGTTGTTGTTGTTGTTGTTGTTGTTGTTATGTACCATTGAGTCAGATCCAACTGATAGCAACCCACACTGGGTTTTAAATGGCTGATTGTTTCGGGATTGCTTTGGGAGTGGATTGCCACATCTTTCTCCCTTTTTTACAGTGCTGGGGATTGAACTTGGGTCCTCAAGAGTGCGCAGAGCAGCACTTTACCAAGTGAGCTACAACCCAGCACATTGATAATTGGTTATTGTTTTTGTTGTTTAGTGCTATCAAGTCAATGTCCAATTCATAGCAACCCTACATACAATAGGTGAAACAGGATTATTAGGACTTCTCTGCTATTCATAGTTTTCAATGGGTGATTGTTTTTTGGGAGTGGGTTGCCGTCCTTCTCCCAAACCTACAGCACTGGTGTTCCCAGGTGGTCTCCCATCCTAGTACTAACCAGGCCCCACCTTGCTTAGCTTCTGAGATCTGATAGGATTGGATGTCATAGTGGTATGGCTGTAGGCTGATAATTGGTAGTATTCTTAAAATTTGGTTGGAATGGAATATTTGAAACTGAATTGGTGGAACTTTTTGTATTATGAAACACTAAAATACATTTGTCCACCTATCTTGTACTTTAAGTGAAAATCTCTCATAAATTTTTTATGTAATATCATGTATGGATTAATTAGAAAAAACTGATTCACTGAGTTATGCAAGTTCTACTCTTATTGGTACATTTTACTATACTATATCAAGATAAATTATATGTGCCAATTTTACCATCCAGCCAGCCAGAATAGTGTTTAAGTCTTGGAAGTTGTCATGCTCATGGTGGTGATGCAAGTTTTCCAAATTAGAATGTTTCCTTAAAAATTCAAATTTTACTATTGGCCACAAATATTGGCAGTTGTTTTCCTCAAAAGTAGAAGCTCACCTTGTCGTTGTTAGTTGCCGTCAAGTCTAATCTGACTCATAGTGACCCTACGTACAATAGAATGAAATATTCCTGTACTCTGTGCCATGCACTGGATCTTTTTTATATTTAAGCTTATTGTTGCAGACACCGAGTCAATCCATATAGTTGAGGGTGTTCCTATTTTTGTTGACCCGCCACTCTCCCAAACTTGATAACCTTCTCCAGGGATTGATCCCTCCTGGCAACATGGTGAAAATATGTAAGAAGCAATCCAGCCATCTTTGCATCCATGGAGCACTCTGGTTGCACATCTTCTAGGACAGATCTGCTGGTTCTTCTGGCAGTGCATGGTATATTCAATATTCATCTCCAGCACCATGATTCAAAAGCATCAATTCTCCTGTCTCCCTTATTTGCCATACAGCTTTCACAGGCATGCGATGCAACTGAGAATATCATGACATGAGTTAGGTGCACCTTTGTCTTCAGTGTGACATCTTTACTTTTCAACACTTTAAAGAGATCTTTTGCCAACACCTTTTCCCAATGCAATGTATCTTTTGATTTCTTGACTTTTGCTTCTGTGCATGTTGATTGTAGCAAAGCTAAATCTTGGACAACCTCAATCTTTTCTCCATTTATTATGAAGCTGCTTACTGACCCAGTTTCAAGGATTTTTGTTTTCTTGATGTTGAGGTGCAATCCATACTGAAGGCTGTGTTCTTTGATCTTTATTGGTGAATGTTTCAAACCCTCTTCACTTTAAATAAACAAAGTTGTGTTATCTTCATAATGCAGGATGTTAATGAGTCTTCCTCCAATCCTGATACAACATTCTTCATAAAGTCCAGCTTCTTGGGTTATTTACTCAGCATAGAGATTGAAGAGGTACAGTGAAAGGGAGGATCCCTGATGCACACATTTCTTGACTTTGAACCAAGCAGTGTTTTCTTGTTCTATTTGAATAACTGCCTCCTGGTCACTTCATCTATTATCAGGAAATATTTTGCCGAGTAACCAGTAACGAATAATCACTGTTTCTATGTTGGTGATTCTTTTAAGTAGTAATAATGTTTAGTGAAATATTCTTCAATGAAAATGTTATTGGTTTAGATTGCAAGTGACATATTTGCATATATCTGTGCTGTATATTGCTTTTATATATACTGTGTTAGCATTCCATTGCTATGACAAAACACCTGAGAAAGTCAACTTAAAGGAGAGAAAGGTTATTTTGGCTCATGGTTTCAGAGGTTTCAGTCATTTGGCTCCATTGTTTCTAGACCCATGATGAAGGCAAACATTATGGTATGGCATATCTGGTAGAGCAAATTTTCTTACTTCATGGCAGTTGGGAAGCATGAAGAGTCAGTGGAAGGGGAAAAATACAAAATATGCTCTTCAAGGGCATGCTCCCCAAAACCTACATTCTTCAAGTAGCCCTACCTCCTAACTTTTCTACCAACTCCTCAAACACCACTAAGCTATGAATCCCTAAAATTATTTCCCATATTTCCATTTTAAATGAAAAACATTTTAAAAGTGTAGGAGATTATGTCATAGCAAGTGAGAATATAGAATGCTGCTAAGAAGTATTAGAATGAAAGAATTAAGTATACATTGCCAGAAAAGGAAAACTCTGAATATCATCCCTTTAAAAATCTTCATGGTTTAGTAAAGAATAAAAAAGATTGTTTTGTTCAACCATTACTTCATTTTCCAATATTCAAAGTGAGGGAAAAAGCAAGAATATCTAAATAGATGGTTAGAGAGAAAAATGGAAAAATTATATTATGTAAAGACAATGAATCTAAAGAAATGGTATACACAGTGGTCATCACTGATGTTGGGTATTCGTGATATCTTCGTCAAGAAGAAATGAGGAAATTAGCTAAGGTAGAGGCAGGAGAAATAGAAATAAGAGGATGAAAACAAGAATTACTCAAATGGTAGAATCAACTGAACTTGACAAATGATGGATGAGAGGACCGAGGAGAGGAGGAATCAAAGACAAATTTGAATATTGTGCCACATCTATACTGTTCCCTGTGCCTAGGGCACTTCTCTCCAATTGAACCCTGGGCTCCTTGAGAAAAAGAACTACTTTTTTTTTTGTGGTACTGATGGTTGAACCCAAGGCCTCACACTTGCATGCCTTGCCAGTGCTGAACAACTGAGCTACACCCCTGGCTCATTTTTTTCTACTTTTTTTGAGACATGGTCTTGCTAAGTTATGCAGACTGTCTCTGATCTCAAACTTGAGATTCTCCTGCCTCTGCATCCTGAGTCACTGGGATTACAGGTGTGTGCCACCGCGCCTGGCCAGAACTACATGTTTTATGATGTTTTGTTTGCAGAGTTTAACACAATGTTGGACACATAGCAGGTACTCAAATGAAAAATTTATTAGGTGATTCAACTGTTATCCTTCTATAGGAAAATGAAATAACCCTTCCACCTCAGCTTTCCTTATAAGTTCAATTGTACAGATTCATTTAATTATTCGTCTGTTTAGTTTAACTCAGCAAACATTTGTTGAGCATTTGCTATCACCAGAAATTGGATTGAGAGCTAAAAATACTATTGTAAATACAGTATAGCCCCTGTGCTCCAGATGTTGAAAATGCAAAGGGAGACAAATATACAAATAACTTTTTGATCAATTGATATTATGGATGCAGTTGTATTGAATCATAGAGAAAAAGACTGTCACATCTGCCTGAAGCAGTTGGAGAACACATCATAGATAGCAGTTGAGGTGGAGTGTGCTGTTTGAAGAGAAATTCAGCTGTGAAAAAGAGGAGAAACAATGCAGGAAGAGGAAGCAGCTTGGTTCAATTGAGTTCATGCAAAAATTTATTAAGCTCTTTTCATGTGTAAGTGCTACATGATTCCAGCATAGAAAATGAATAACTGTATTTTGGTGCTTTGAATTGATACTTAAAGTAGAAGAGGGAACTTAACCATGTAAAAGTATAATACAGTGTACCATGTATGATAATGAATTGTGAAGCAGTTACAAAATGATATAGAGGAGGCAAATGAAAGGAAAATGAGGACACTCATTAAGTCAGACATCTTTATGTGCTGCTGAGGGGTGTATAAGGCTACGTAGTAGAAAGCACATGTTAGCACAGGGACTAGTGAGCAATTTACAAAATAGTGACCCACAGAATCTACCTCTGGCTTGCAGATAAGTTTTCTTTCCTCCTCTCAATGTTGAACTGCGTGGCAGACATGAGAATGTGCCTCATAGATTGCCAGTTACAGGGAACATAATACCAAGAGCCCAGCTGCTGTGCCCTGAATTCTGAAATTTGTTCTGGGGCTTGCCTCAAGGCCATGCTTCCCAAGGGTTTCTCTGAGCCAATGACTGTACCCTGCATGGCCACTAAGGCAGGGTGCATTTGGGAGAAATGGGACCTGTCTTATGTACTGCCTAGTAGCAGTTTATGGTGCTTCCAACTCACCTTCCTTCTCTCCTCCACTTGGGGGTCAAATTGCATGGTAATCTAATGGTTCTTCCATGATTTTCTGGTTGTTTTCCCATTTTCTCCTACAGTTATTTCCATTAATAAAATTTTACATTTAATCCTATCTTAACATCTGCTTCTCAGGGGATCCAGAATAACACAGCCTAATATATACAATACATAAGGCCAGTAATTTTTCCAGCACTTAAAATTGATATTTTACTTAAGAAGAATTGATTCCCAGCTTCCCACAGGGGGGAAATAACCACCCAACAGCAGGTCCCATTCCAGAGTAGCAGTATTCCATAAAAGCTGAATAGTGGCTCTTCCTTTTACATGAGAAGCCTGCTCATGCCCACTTTTAACTATTTTATTCCCAATACAAAGACCGGTTGCCATTTAGCCACATTCTTGCTCTGTTATTTTATCTCTCCTACACCCTTCTCTATATATTTTCTGTCTTGTGGACATTTGTATTTGAGACTTATTATTCTGAGTACATACCACCAGAGAAGAAGGGAGTGAAGTGAGCCAGGGCTTAAAGCCAGAAAAACAGTGAGGAGAATTAATGAAGTTTTAAACTAGGGAAGTCACAATAGAAGAGAAGCTGAGTGGATGTGAAGAATATCTTGAAGGTTGAATGAATAGGGCTTGATATTTAACAAAGTGTTGCACATTGATGTGCAGGTAGACATAGAGGTTGACTGTCATGAGCGTCCATGTTTCTTATTTTCTATATACGAAGAGTTCTAAATAGATGTCTGCTTAAATCATTTTTAGAGAACACTAGCAGAGAGGTGACTGGAAATAGAAGATTTAATGGTAATATAAGACCAGGACACCTATGATATCAACTTACATTGAGACATGATCCAGAAACAAAAACTCTGTTGGGAACCATTTGAGAAGTATATATTTGCGTCTAGTGGCATTTTGGCTTAATACTTTTATAGGATGTAAGATTGATATTACTCTGAAAATTTGTAGTTAGAATGTCATTGGCAATATCCTTAATCATATCTTAAAAACTCAAAGCTTAAATATTACATTTGACCCTGTAATGTTCTCCTTGCTTTTTGACTTAATCCACCCAGTCTGTTCTTAATTCAGCTTGCACTCTGCTCTTAAATTAATGCTAATAACTCCCATTTATCATGTTCATCCTTATTCAGATTCACTAGTTTCTCCAAACAGATGTAGATTTGACACTTATAAAACCTTCATGTGTACTCTCAAAGAGTTTTTGTAGGTAACAAAGGATTTAACTGTGCCTGGAACTTATTCCAGATATTCCTACAAGCCATCCTGTTTTCTGGGCAGTATCTTGACTTTCCTTAAGGTGGCAGTTTTAAGATCTAAAGCAGTGCCTGACATACAGAAAGTACTCAGTGGGTATTGACAGTGTATCATTATTCTTTCTTAAGTTGTCAATCATTTTTCTGCCTCTCCATTAAAACCAGCCAATCTCTCAAACTTGAAAACATTCAAAGTGAACTCACTCCACTTCTCTCATAATGGTTTCCCCCATCCTCACCCAGCTTTCTCTGTTAAACCATAGCATCCCAGGCTAGCTGTGTGCCATCTTTGATTCTTCTCCTTCCCTTACCTCTCACATTCCCAGCTATCACTAAGTCCTGTCAATTCTACCTCCAAATCATACCACAAGTCTTGCCCACTGTTACCAGCCCAGTGTAGCCACCATCACTTTCTGACCTGGACTGCTGCAGCTGGTCCCTGTTCTCCATTGTGTCCCTCTCCAATCAGTTTCTGCACAGCAGCAAGTATAAACTCAATTGAAACAGATCATGCCACTCCCCTCTTTAAACTTTCATGAACAAAAAACCTTATGGTATCCTACTAGACGCCCAGTGCCTGACTCTTGATACCCTCTCCACCCTCAACTTTCTCTTCCTTTCCTTATTACTCCACAGCTATTCTGGTCTTGTTTTATCTCCTTGGGCCAGTCAACCTCCTCCTTCTTCTGTTTCTTCTTGTTCCTCTGCCTGGAACTCTGTTACTGCCACACCTCACACCATCTCACATCCCACTCTTCTTCCTATCTTTTTCATTGTCCTCTCCTTCTACGCTAGGTCTTTTTTCACTGCACTGAAAGACTTTTGCCCTGTTTTCTGTTTTTACTAACTTTTTTATCCCCTTCTATTTTCCTGGGGGGCTGGGATTTAGCTCAGTTGATAGAGCACTACTGTGCAGTTTCTGAGGTCCCGAGTTCAATTCCCAGCACCGCAAAAATGGAAGAAGGTCATGGCAATCCACTCCCGAGTCAATCCCAAAATAACCAGCCATTGAAAACCCTATGAGGGTCCCTATGAGTCGGACACAGCTCAATGGCATCTAACAACAACAACAATTTTTTCTGGGAAACTATAGTATCAGCCACTAACGACTCTGACTTGATCATTACTTCAATGTACCCACACGACTTTCAGTAATATTTTTCTCCTGGATTATAATCTTAGCAGTTCTTTATTTTATCTGTGGTTAACTCTTTTAACTTTTTAAAAAATCTCTTCACTTGACCTACCTATATTGTTGACCATTCTATTGTATTTTTGACCAGTGGTCAGATTGAGGTCTAGTAATTTTCAATCTCAGTGCATATTAGAAATTTTCATGATATTGATAGAAGTGGTTTAAATCCTATCCAAAAATAAAAATGTCTCTCTTTATTATTATGTTTATTATTTCCCTGCTATCAAATTAATTTTGAACTTAAAGAAAGCGATGTGATATAATGGGAAAAAATAGCATTTGGAGCCTGGCAAATATGGTTTTGAGTCTGAAATCCACTGTTTACTTGCTTTATATCTTTAGATAAATGTATATGGAAAGGGAGGCTGGGATTTAGCTCAGCTGGTAGAGCGCTGCACTGCAGTCTCTGAGGTCCTGAGTTCAATTCCCAGTACCGCAAAAATGGGAGAAGGACCTGGTAATCCACTCCCAAGGCAATCCCAAAACAGTCAGCCATTGAAAACCCTATGAGGGTGGCTATGAGTCGGATACTGACTCGACAGCACCTAAAAAAATATATATATATATGGAAAGGAGAAAAAACTATTTACCAGATAAGGGATTATAAGAACCCTATATCACCGTTTATCCTAAAATACTAGTTCCCTTGAGAATATTTAGGGTTTTACTTTGGGCTTCCTAATTTAAAAAATTTCCTTCTAAAATGAGTGCTGTGGCACCTGTTTATAATCTTAGCTACTTAGGAGGCTGAGGCAGGAACATTGCAAGCTCAAGACTAGAGGCAGCCTACACAACTTGGCAAGATCCTGTTTCAACATAAAAAAAAAAGAAAGAAGGGATTAATGGTGCACTTCAGTGGTAGGACATTTGCCTAGCATGCACAAGGACCTGGATTCTACACCCCTAGTACTTCAAAAACAAAAAAATCCCTTCTAAACCAGGCATGCCTGCAGCCAGAGCCCTGTGGTGTCTGATCCTGTCAGATCTGGGAAGTTAAGCAGGGTCCGGCCTGGTTAGTACTTGGGTGGGAGACTTCCTGGTAATACCAGATAGCATAGACTTGGGAGAAGGGCCCAGCAACCTACTCCCACAAATCAGTTTGCATTGAAAACCCTAAGAGTAGAGGAGAAGCACTGAGGGTCGCTATGAGTCAGATACGGACTCAACAACACCTATCAACAACAACAACAAACCAAGCATGGTGGCACTTACTTATAATCCCAGTGATTCTGGAGGCTGAGGCAGAAGAATTATGAGTTCAAGGACAGAGGTAGCCTGTGCAATTTAGCAAGACTTAGTCTCAAAATTAAAAAAAAAAAAAAAGAAAAAGAAAAAAATTAAAAAGGAGAGTTAAGGATGCAGCTCAGTGTTAGGGTACTTTCCTAGCATGCATACGGCACTGGGTTCAATTCCCAGTACCTACACACACACACAAACAAATGCCTCTTTGTTAGACAGTTTGAATAACTAGTTTACCATTATTAATTAAAATTAATTATTTTATTGTTAAGTAATTTCTCTTTCTTTGGATATTTTCAGTGGCAATCATAATAAAACTAAATTTTAATGTACTATTTTCTCTCACATTTATATGATGAATTTTTTGATGTTTTAAACAGTGCTACAATCTTAATGACTTCAAAACATTTGGATATTCAGGTAGATGTACCACAGTATTGTCAGCAATTTCTTCATTGAATGGATGTTTTCAGGGTTTTTTTTTTAATATTAGAAAAGTAATGCTACAACAAACTTTTGAACATGTATCTTTGCACATATCTCTGGTTATTTCTTTAGGATAAATTCCTAGAACTGAATTACTAGAAACAGTAATTTAAACATGAATTTAATTTCTAAATATCCAAGAAATTCTATCAGTAGGTCAATATATAAAAGCATGGAATAATTATACAAGTACTATTTTCCTCTTTTTTTTTTTTTTTGTCTTTTTTTTTTTTTTGTAAACTCTTTGGGGGAATACAATTTTAATGAAAGAGAAGCTTTCCTAGGGAGACTGTATTTGTAATGTTTGCATCTATCAAGTAGGTAAAGCAGTTTTCCTTTTCCTTTTTTGCTCTTCCTTTTTATGATGAGCTATTGTGTAGTGCATGAAACAGGCAGTGTCATTTGGCTGTAAAATGGGCTTGTGCTCTTAGGGAGAGTCAGGAAATGTGGAGGATTGGTAACCAGGAGAAAAAAGGATTCATGCCAGCCACATTCATTACTCATGGAGTCTGGCCAGCTCCAAGGTCACAGCCCACCCAGCACTCTGCACAGGTGCTGCCCTTACCAGCATGACACTGCTAACTTTCCATTGACTATGTCAAGGTTCAACATTCAGTTAATCAGCCACAGTTTTCAAGATCTAAGTGTGTCAGCCAGAGGTCTGCCCATTCACGTGGAGAGATTGCTGCTCAGAAGAGAGAGGAACTGAGATCTGCCCTTGCAGCTGGCAGGCTTTAGGATAATTGTCAGGGGACTGAAGTGATTGAGCCATGAAGACCAGCAGGAAGCAATTTCACTGCCGCTTTTATTTGGTCCTCCATTCCACTGAATGCTGCTGGCTGGTAGCAAAGGCTGGGAGAAAACAATAAGGGGAGGTAGGGAAGCACTTCAAATCATTTCCTTAGCTGAATTCAGATGAGCCTTTTTAAAAGAATCATAGTGACTGCCCAGACCCAGCTGGCAAACTGGTTTTAATAGGACTACAAAAGCCGTTGAAAACCCTGTGAGGATCGCTATGAGTGGGACCCGACTAGACGGCACCTAACAACAACAACACAAAAGTTTTGGGGAATTCTTGAGACCAGAAATATAGGGCAAGTCTCAAGAGTGTTTACGTGTACTTCTTCCCATTGTGGATTCCCTGATCCATTCATCCTTTTCCTTATAGTAGATTTGGGGTGAGGAGTATGTATATTAAGGAATTTCAGGTCTACCACATTCTCTATATCGTAGACAGTTCTAAAAACAGTGGTTAAATATTCCTTTATTGTTGTCATTGATATTACTTCAAAGATTTGATGAATCACAGAGTAAGTTTTAAAAAGGCAATAGTGATCTACATCCCCTACTAAAATTTCCTAAAACATTCATTTTTCTGTATTGCAAGAGCATTTTTTTCTATAGCTAACTACATATGTTCCAAAGTTGTTTGTTGATAGGTGCTGTGGAGTCGGGTCTGACTCATAACAACCCTATGTAAACCAGAACAAAACAGTACCCAACATTGGACCATATACACAATCTTTTTTTCTAACGTTTGAGCCCATTGTTGCAGTCAGTGTGGTTTTTCTCATTTTGAGTCGTGTCACATCAGCAAATGGAGGTCCCAGAGGCACTGCTCCATTGCCATCATTAAGGTCAACTCGCCTTTGAGGAGGCAACTCTTTTCTAATCATCTTTTGAATGCCTTCTGACCTGAGGGACTCATTTTCTGGCACTATATTTCCCAGTGCTTCTCTTCTAGTCATAGAGTGTTCAATGACTAATTGTTTCCAGGAGTGGGCTTCTGGGTCCTTCTCCCTAGTCTGTCTTTGCCTGGAAGCTCAGCTGCATCTGTCCACTATGGGTGGCCCTACTGGTATCTGAAATGCCGGCAGCATAGCTTTCAGCATCACAGCAACACACAAGCCCCCACAGAATGACAAGCTGACAGATGTGTGGTAAGATTCCCAATAGAATCCTTTCATATCATTCAGTTTAACCTCTCAATAGATTCTTGGGTTCCTCATGCCAAGTGACCAGCCAGCTACCTCTTGAGTAAAGAGTACTCTATTCCTTCCAAAGCAGCTCATCCCCATTATAGAAAGTTCTGATTCATCACTCATTCTTCAGCTGAGCCACAACTTGAATATCTGAGCTTTGAATTTTTGTTATTACAGCTACCCAGGGTAAAATGGCTTCCACTCCCACATTACATCCCTTAACACATTTCAGGTTTCTGTTGTATTCTTTCTCAATCTTCCCCTTAACCCACAAATAGTCTCAGTAGGGTTGTCTCTCTGTTCATTCCTCAAACATTTATTGACAATACTAAGTGCCAGACAAGGCACCAAAGAAACAAGAATGAGCACTGTACATATGTTAGGAATATAGAACTATAAAATAACAGTACCTGGCCTAGGTAAGCATGTCGTTGTTGTTGTTGTTGTTATTGTTGTTAGAAAGCTACAGAAACACAAATGAGGAATGATCTACTCAGAGAGTTGGGTGATCATTTAACATTATCTAGTGCAGGCTGAATTCAATACCATGTCAGAAGAATGATTCCCCACTGTCATGTGAGATTCCTCCCTGGATGCAAGGATTGTTCAACACATACAAATCAATAAGTGTGACATACCACGTTAATAGAATAAAGATAAAACCATATCATCCTCTCACTAGATATAAAAAAATCACATTTGACAAAAGCCAATGTCTTCTCATGATTAAAAAAAATACTCTCAACAAATTAGGTAGAGAGAAATGCACTTCAACACAATAAAGACCATGTGGATGACACATCCACAGTTAACATCACACTCAATAGGGGAAAGTTGGAAGCACTTTATAAAAAATCTGTAACAAGACAAGGTTGTCAACTCTTACTCCTTCTAGTCAATATAGTATAGACATCCTAGCAAGAGTAATTAGGCAGAGGAAAGAAATAAGAGGCCTCCATTTTGGAAAAGAAGTAGTTAAATTGTCCCTATTTGCAGATAAAATTATCTAATATACAGAAAAACCTAAGGATTCTACCAAATATTTGTTGTAACTGATAAACAAATTCAGTAAAGTTATAGGATATAAAATCACCGTGCAAAATTCAGTAGTGTTTCTCTATACTAGCAATGGACTTTCTGAAAAAGAAATCAAGAAGGAAAACCCACTTTTAATACCTAAAAAAAAAAAATACTGAGTAATAAATTTAACTAAAGAGGTAAGAGACTCATACACTAATAGATAACATCAGTGAAGTAAATTGAAGGAAAGAAATATATGTAAGGTATCATGTATTGGTAGATTGGAAAATTAATATTGTGAAAATATCCATACTGCCCCTAAATATCTATAAATTCAGTGCAGTCCTTTTCAGAATACCAATATCATCTCTCATACATGTAGAAAAAAAAGCAATCCTAGAATGAATATGGAACCACACAAAACTGTAAATAGCCAAGGCAATCATAAGAAAAAGAAAAAAGCCGAGGCATCAGACTCCCAGATTTCAAAGTATCCAATGAAGTGATAGTACTTAAAACTGGTACTGGCATGAAAATAAACACATCAGCCAATGGAAATAAGCAGACAACCCAAAAAAGAACTCACCTATTTACAATTCACTGACCTTTGAAAAATGTCCCAAGAATATACAATGAGAAAAAGACACTCTCAATAAACAATATTAGGAAAACTGGATATCCATATGCAAAGGAGAGAAATGGACAATTACATCACACTACATACAAAAATTAACTTGAAATGGACTAAAGACTTAAACAGATGTTTAAGGGATGTTAAGTTTAAGGGATGTAATGTGGGAATGGAAGCCATGTTACCCTGTTTAAGTCTTTAATCTATTTTGAGTTATAAACTGTAAACCAACTACCAGAAAAAATAAAGGAAAAACTACCTTGTTTTGGGGAATTATTATTTTATTTGATCCACAAAGTACTGGCAACAAAAACAAAACTAGACCAATTGGATTACATATAAATTAAAAACTTTTGCACACTGAAGGAAACAATAGTGCAGATACAGATGTGAATTGAGAGAAAATATTTGCAAGCCATACATATGACAAGGTTGCAAAGTAAAACCACAATGGGACCCACTTCATATCTGTTAGAATAGATACTAACCAAAAGACAAAAGCTGTACTGGGGAGAATGTGATGAAAAGGAAATACTTATATGGTATTGCTGTGAATGTGTGAACGTGCAACCATTATGGAAAACAGTATGGAAATTCCTCAAGAAACTAAATATAGAACTACCATATAAGCTAGCAATTCTACTTCTTATTATTTATCTGAAAGACTTGAAATCAATTTGGTGAAGGAATATCTACCCTGTCATATTCATTGAGGCACTGGTCAAAATTGGTAAGTTATGGACTAACCAAACTAAATGTCCATTAATAAATAAATTGATAAAGAAAATTTGGTATATAAACACAATGGAATACTATTCAACCTTTAAAACAGAAGAAAGCCTATCATTTGCAACAACATTGATAGAATTAGAGAACATTGTTGTTGTTGGGTGCCATCAAATTGGATGTGACTCAGAACAACAGAACAAAATACTACCCGACATTGTACCACACACATGGTCATTTTTACGTTTAAGCCCATTGTTCCAAGATCTCAGTTCAAAGATCTCAGTTGGTATTCCATCAACTCCTAGAACCTTGTGTTTTGCCAATTCCTCCAAAGCAGCTTCCACTTCATCCTTCAGTACCACTGGTTCCTGATCATATACAACCTCTTGAAATGGTTGGTCATTCACCAATTATTTTTGATATAGTAACTCTGTATTGATGTTTCCTGCATCGTTTAATATTTTCCCTGGAGAATTCTTCACTATTGCCACTGGAAGCTTGAATTTTTTCTTCAGTTATTTCAGCTTGAGAAAAACAGAGCATGTTCTTCCCTTTTGGTTTTCTATCTCCAGCTCTTAGCACATGTCATTATAATATTTAATGTTGTCTTCTTGAGCTGCTTTCTTGAGTTTTGAAATATTGTGTTAAGTTCCTTAACTTCATCATGTCTTCCTTTTACTTTAGCTGACTGATGTTCAAGCTCAAGTTATAGAGTCTCTTTTGACATAAAATTTGGTCTTTTCTTTTTTCCTGTCTTTTAAATAACCTTTTGCTTTCCTTATGAATGAAGTATTTGATGTCATGCCACAGCACTTCTGGTCTTCAGTCATTAGTGTCAAATACATCAAACCTTTTCTTGAGATGGCTTCTGAACTCAGGTGGGATATACTCAAGGTCATACCTTGATTCTCATTCACTTGTTCTAATATTCTTCAATTTCAAATAAAACTTGCCTATGAGCAGTTGATGGTCTGATCCACAATCAGCACCTGGTCTTGTTCTGACATTTGATATAGAGCTTTTCCATTGTTTCTTTCCACAACTGTAATTAATTTGATTCCTGTTTGTTCCATTTCGTGCATTCCATGTGTATAGTAGCTATTTATATTGGTGAAAAATGTATTTGTAATGAAGAAATCACTGGTCTGAGAAAATTCTATCATGTAATCTCCAGAATGGTTTCTGCCACCAAGGCCATAATTTCCAACTACTAAGCCTTCTTCTTTGTTTCCAACTTTTGTATTCCAGTCACCAGTAATTACCAGTACATCCTGATTACATGTTTGATCTATTTCATATTGGAGAACCTGGTAAAAATCTTCCCTATCTTCTTCTGTGTCCTTAGTGATTGGTGTGTGTGTTTGAATAATACTTATATTAACTGGCCTTCCTTGTAGGCATATGGATATTATTCTATCACTGACAGCATAAGATTGTGCTTCAGGAAAGATGTTGAAATGTCTTTTTTGAGGATGAATGCATCCTCACTTCTCTTTAATTTGTTATTCCCAGCATACTAGGTCATATAATTATCTGACTCAAAATGGCCCATGCCAGTCCATTTTAGCTCACTTATGTCAAGAATGTCCCTTTTTATGTGCTCCATTTCCCTTTTGATGATTTCTAATTTTCCTTGATTTATACTGTGTACATGCCATATTCCAATTATTAATGGATGTTTACAGTTTTTCCTCTTCATTTTGAGTTGTGCCACATCAGTAAATGGGGCCCTTGGGGCTTTACTCCATTTTCTTCATTAAGATTAGCTCTACTTTGAGGAGGCAACTCTTCCTCAATCATCTTTTGGGTGCCTTCCTACCTGGGGAACTCATTTTCTAGCACTATACCTGACAGTGTATCTCTACTATTCTTAGGATTTTCAATGGCTAATTGTTATGGGAGTGGGTTAGCCATGTCCTTTTCCCTAGTCTCACTTAATCTATAAGCTCAGCTGAAACCTGTCCACCATAAGGGACCCTGCTGATATCTGTAATACCAGTAGCATAGCTTTCAGCATTACAGCAATGTGCAAACCCCCTGTACAACAAACTGACAGACACATAGGTGTTACTATAATCTACATAAGTACAGAAGAATTATGAGACTATAAACTACTCACATTTTCATGCTACAGCACTACTGCATGTCTTGTCTATTATTTTTGCAAATTGAAGCTTGTTTGTTATTGAAAATATCTTTCACGTATTATAATTCTAGAAGGATGAAAATACCTTATGACATTCAAAATAAGTTACTACATGTTGTTGTTGTTATGAGGTACCCTCAAGTTTATATCAGACTCATAGCAATCTTATGTACAACAGGTGAAACAGTATTGTTACTACTTCTCTGCTATTCATAGGGTTTTCAATGGCAGATTGTTCTTTGGGAGTGGATTGCTAGGTCCTTCTCCCAAAGGTACAGCACCTGATTTTCCCAGGTGGTCTCCTATCCAAGTACTAACCAGGCCTGACCCTGCTTAGCTTCCGAGATCTGATGGGATCAGATGCCATAGTAGAATGGTTGCAGCCAGGAGTTTCTACGTGGGAATATGTTTATATGATGAATAAGCAATAGTAGAATAACAAAACTAAAAATAACACAATGAAACACTCAAATTTCACTATTCTATCAAATCAAATATTTTCCTGTAACTTGTTTCTTTCCATTATTTTTCATGTGAATGTATATAGTTTACAATTGACACTCTTAAAGACTGCATTTTTCACAATACATAATTTGGAAGCCTTTATTTCCTAATTCGTAGTGATCATTTTAATTGCTGCTTAAAGGAAGCCTTGTATAATGGCAGAAATGTCCCTTAAATTCTTGCAAAGCAGGGACAAAGCAATATTTTCCCCGACCTTGCTATGTCTGCTGACAGTGCACTTTATAGCTTTGCATATAAGACTGTTATCACCTGATTTCCATTTGAGTAGTAACACAATAACCAAGGGAACCGGGTTTTAGGTGACAGTTACATCATTTAATGTCTGCTTATTGTTTCTGCAGGGGAATTCTGGTCTGGGATTCAGTATTGCTGGAGGTACAGATAATCCTCACATTGGAGATGACCCTGGCATATTTATTACGAAGATTATACCAGGAGGTGCTGCAGCAGAGGATGGCAGACTCAGGTAAAGATCTGAAACATTAGAATTTGGAAAGTTGATCTGCTGCATCAGTGAGGCACGTTTGTACTTTAAGAGAATAATAATTCTACAAAACTTCTGTACTTGAAAGAGAAGGTGGTCAAAGCAAGCTTTCTGTAATGACCTTGCAGATCTTTTGCTACTTATGAATTTTGAATAGTTTTAAATTTTTGTTTTTTGATAGCTACCAAATATGACATTGGGCCAGGCACTGTGGGGAAGAGGTGGAGATGTATATTTTGTTCTCATGGGGCCTTCATTCTAGTTGGAAAGAATAATAATATGAATCAATCAGCAAATAATATAGCACATAGAAACAATGCACTGTAAGTGCCATTAGAAAATAATGGAATGTTATATACACTGTGTATATCTATGGATTGAGAAATCATTTATAGGGCTTTTTCTAGAGAGAATATGTATGTCAGAGAAACTATTGTGTATGAAGATTCCAGTGTGGGTCTTAAAGGATAATTAAGATTTCTCTAATCCTATAAATCTGAGCTGAAGCACAAAGAAAGAGCAGGTAGTTCCAGAGAAAAGAGGAAAAGCATCTTGATTTGGATGAAGACCAAGTAATGAGTTTCAGTGGATGCAGTAGAGCCAGATGGTGCTCAGTGATAGGTTAGTACCTCCTTGACTCAGGCTCTTCTACAGTTTAAAGAACCCAAAAGTAATTTGTGGAAATAAGAGTTACCTACATGGGGCAATTAGTAAATAACTAAAATGCTATTAGAGATTAAAAATAATAGCTAAAATGCTCTAAAACATAGGGGAGACCCACCTGCAGGGAATGCCATTTTAATACCCCTACTATATTGTAAGAGGCTGGGATTTAGCTCAGTTGGTAGAGCACTGCGCTACAGTCTCTGAGGTCCCAGGTTCAATTCCCAGCACCACAAAAATGGGAGAAGGGCCTGGCAATCCACTCCCAAGGCAATCCGAAGCACTCAGCCATTGAAAACCCTTTGAGGGTCGCTATGAGTCGGATACCAACTCCACGGCACCTAACAACAACAACAACAACTATATTGTAATGGGAGAAGGATGTGGCAATCCACTCCTCAGGCAATCCCAAAAGAATCAACCACTGAAAACTGTATAAGGGTTGCTATGAGTTGGATAAGACTCAACGGCACCTAACAACAACAACAACAACTATATTGTAAATCCCCTCAAACTGAAGAGATATATCTATATCATCTATATACCTTTTAATTTGTTTGTTTTGTTTTAGTTTTTTAGAGACAGTATCTCCTATGTAGACTTGGCTGGCCTCAAACTCATGATCCTCCTGCCTCGGCATCCTGAGTGCTGGGATTACAGGTGTATACCACTACTCCAGGATATATCTAATATGAATTATCCAGATAGATATAGATAGATGGCTGAATAAATTCTTGACAACTGGATGAGTTTTTGAATGAATAAGTAAATAAAGAGGAGGAAGGAATGAAAATTAATGGGAGGAGAACAGGGAGGATACGTTTAAGAAAAATTGCTCATGACATCTATTAAAGACTGTAAAGAAAACTTTATTCACAGATTACCACACTAGAAATTTTGCAGTAAGGGAGAGAGATGGGTCACAAGATATTAAGGGCAGATTATGAGGAACTTTATCAGATATCGCAGGTGAGAGAGTTTTGCTAAATTGACACAGTAGGATTCTTGATAAAATCGGACTAAGTGCGCCAAAGACAGAACCCATGGTTGAGACCTAGTTGAGAAGAGGGCTCAGGGCAACCTGGCTCAAGTTTAGTCAAGGAGAAAATCTGTCAGATAGCACAAGCAAGTCCTTAGGTAAGAATGACCTTAGTTGGCTTGGAACCACATTGAGGAATGTGACCTACATGGCAGAAATGTAAACTTCATAGCTTTCCTTAGTCTGTGTTTTCACTAAGCATGAATAAGCTAGCTTGCTGTTTTTCTTTTGAAACAGCCAAAGATACTTTCTCCCTATCCAATTGTTCTGATGCAATGATTACTTTTGACAGCTGCATCTTTAGAGCTTGTGGACAAGAATCACATTTTTAAAGGTTCATCTGCATGTCCTGTCAACAAGAAAAGACACCTCCTCAGGAAATTCATGCTTTTTGACAATATACTTTTCAAATTGAATTGAATAAGTTATTTTCAGAGTGAAGAAATACCCATTTTGTAGGTTGAGAGGTTTGAAATATATACTATCTAATTCTACCAGTCATAGGGTATAGGCGGAGTCACTAATTTTGAATCCTGGAAAAGTTCCATTTAAAAAGTTTATAAATAGAGTTGTTAGGGGATAATTTAGAAATTGGTGGACATAAACCTCATTTCCAACCATTCTTTTCACCTGCAAGTGAGGGACCCTCTACACCTTAAAAAACATTGGCTCTAGGTTTAAGATAGAGCAACCTTTACATTGCATGCTTGCTCTACAGTTAAGAATGAGAAGGGGCACCTCTGAGAAAGCTGCCATTCATTACTGAAAGCATGTGTAGCAGTCTCATGTTTACAGAGATACGGGGAAGTTCTGCTGTCTAGGATGCTTCATTTGATAATTATATGTAATCATAATGAGATCTAACAGTCACTGAGCTTTTATTATGTATGGGTCATTGTTTCTTCTCTACTGAACCATAATTGGCTCTCATTCTGGCTTCCAGGATGCAAGGGCATAGCCTATGACTGTGGGTGTGGACATTGCCTCCTAGAGTTGTGCAAAGAATAGCTTACGAACTTCTGTACCATGTTCCTGACTAGAGCACCTGCTCCCTTTTGCTTGTGTGAAGACAGCTATTGGGTCTCCACTTGATTTTGGTAGATCCTTGCTCCTACTGCTGAGATTGCTCCCCACCTTTCTGCACCTGCCATGCACTTGAATGGCTTGGGGACATGTAAGGGTTCAATAGCAATGATCAGTTGAAAATCTGGCAGTGGACATTAAATACAGGTTTTAGAATTTAGCAGTTGATCTAACCGAAGGCCCTTATTTTACAAAGGGGGATTCTGAGGCTCAGAAGAATGGCACTCCAAGGCATAAAATATTTGGGGATCTTCTTTAACTAGAATCCAAATATCTTGACTCAAACAATAAACTCTTTTGAAGTAGTGTTAAGGGATAGTAACACTCAGACCCCAAGTAAGCCTATTGAAATCTTTTCTCAATGACAGGAGCAGGTTTGAGGTTGTAGTAGTATTTGAGCTCTGAGTAGTATTTTTCACCTCACCACTAGTCCTTGTGGACATGGGGACAGGACATTCCAAGAGCCTTGGAAATGTATGGGTTCTAATGTCTATACACTAACATTATTGACCTTGGGCGAGTTAAACTCTCTGAGTTGCTGTTTTCTTATTTATAAAATGGTAACAATAGTACCTACTTCACTGAATTGTTCTGAGGATTCAGTGAGATAGCTTTTGTCCTTAGCTATGCCAACTGCCTATAATCCCAGTACTTGGGATGCTGAGGCAGGAGGTTTGTGAGTTGGAGGCCAGCCTGGGCTACAGAGAAAATTCCAGTCCAGCCTGGGATACATAGTGAGATCCTGTCTCAAAAACAAACAAACAAAAGAAAAGAAAAAAAAAAGGAGGGAGGGGAAGAAAATCCACCAACCAAATAAAAAAGCATTTGGCATTTGGAGTCAGAAGACCTGGGTTTCAAGTTCTACATCCCAGTTCTGTGCCTTTGGACTCATTTCAAGCTCTCCATTTTCCAGTTTCCTCAAGGGACATTAAAGATAAGAGCATATATCTCAGGAAGCTTATGGGAAAGATTACATGAAAGAGTGGGTGTGAAGATGTATAAAATGTGAGGCCCTCAGTGTAACTCAGTTATCTGCAGATCCAGGTATTCAGCAGAATGCTGAACCTGCGCCACAAGTTTGTAGACATTATGGTAGGAAAAATTCTAAAATGACCCCCAGTAATTACATCCTTGTATAACCCCTTACTTCCTCTAATCATGTTAGAGAAGGCCTGTTTTACAACATGTTGTCAGTATGCCATATGCACACTCATACACATTGTTGGGCTACTTTCCAAGACAAAAAGTGGCATATTACTTTGCTTTTCTTTGCATTTATTTAACAGTAAGACGGAACTTTCAAAAAATGTTACTAATCCTTTATATATTATCTTCTAAAAGTAATCACTAAAATTTAATGGCATTACTTAACTTTAAAAAAATAAGAACATTTTGGAAAGAATATTAGGTTTTTTCTTTCATAGAAAAATAGATCTATTTCTATACTCTGAAGAATGATTTTTATTTCTGTCCTTGTATCTGAATCATAAAAATGCCCTTTGTGTAGCTTGAAGTCCCTAGATTGTCAAGGAATAATATTGATATGTCATCCTGGGGAAGAGTTATAATATAACATGTTCCACTCGGCAGTGCAGCAATGACGTTTTACACAACAGTGCATTTATTAAATCCATTTACACACCAAAAGCAGAGCATAGAAGTAGGCAGAAAAGATGGCTGCTTGTCAGTTTCTTGACATGTGACACAATTTAATCTCCTAACCTTCAATATAATCACTTCTACTCAAAGTCAGGATGGTAAAAGAAAAAAAAGTTTTGGCTTTAAGTCCATTGCTTTATTTATTACTTCTGTATCTGTTTTACAGGTGAGGTTGGCTTTGTCCTTATAAAAGTCAAGATAATGTACATGTTCATTTCAAACAATAACACTGATTATAATGAGGTTTGACTGCACTGATGAATTGAAAGTTCAAAGACCATTGTTTCAAGAATGCATTTCTAGTGTTTAAGCCACAGCACTGTCTTTTTAAGTGACCTTTCGCAATTTATTTTTTTGTTGTTTCATTAAGTAGTATCTATTAACTCACAAGTGATTTAAAAATAAGAACATGAGGAAGAAGAGAGAAGGGGAGGAGAGAAAAAAGAAACAGAGAAAAGAGAAGTAAAGAAAAGGAAAAGAAAAAAGATTGCTAATTATGAGGAAATGAAGGCATCATATAACTTGGAAAAAACAATCATAAACTTTTTCTGTGCAAATGAAAAACATTGAGCAGAGTGAAGGGAGCAACTTCCACGTATCCCAGTATGAAACTTATTCCCCAAAACCCACTTTCAAATGGTTTGAGGACATAAAATATTTCCAGTAAGTGAAATAAGAGATTGCTTAATTTTTAGAACACATTTCCTTATTGAACTTTCATGAGTTTTGTTGTTGTTGTTGTTGTTGTTAGGTGCCATCGAGTCGGTATCTGACTCATAGCAACCCTCTGTACAACAGGGGAAACACTATTATCAGTGCTTCTCTGCTGTTCATAGGGTTTTCAATGGCAGATTGATTTTTGGGAGGGGTTTGCCAGGTCCTTCTCCCATTCATGAGTTTGGGTTAATGCAAATAAAAATCTAATAAATCACCAAGTATGACTTTTGAATCTCCACTGTAACCCAACTGATTAAGACATCCTAATGACTGCAATTCATGCTAAATTTTTATTCAAAGGTAGTATCTTCAAAGTTAAATGAACTTTTCTTCCATTATTGTTTTGGGGCCAAAGCAAGACACAAGCCCAGTTATTGTTCTGAACAGGAAGGCTTTCATGAGAAGGGAGACTTCATTATCCAAGGCAAATGGTACCAGCAGCCTCCATAGACACATATCTAGTTTGGATCTCAGTAGACTCATTCTGAGGGATTATTTCCTTCCATCTCTACACACAAAACTGAAATGGGATGAGGGAGAACAGTCCTCTCTTCTCTGGTTTCCTCTTACTCATATCATCAGCCTTAAATATATTGGCAACCTCTTTAGACAAGAAAAAAAAATCTCTTATGAAGTGATTCTATGGTGACTGGGAATGGTAAATCTCCAACAATTTAAGACTACATAAGAAAATCTCAAAACAAGAAGAATAATTAATTTCAGCTGCTCTGCTGGTAGAACATCAGGCACCCACTATAGTCCTTTAGAGCTGGAAAGGCATCTCCAGGAGGCTTCCTGTTTTTGTCAAATGACCTATACTCTGATGAGAGAAATCTTTCTGTGTTAACTGAATTTGCTGTATGGCAAACATG